>CM075781.1:8999662-9124662 GCA_037974665.1 Ehretia macrophylla
ACACCGCTGCTCAAGACTTTAGTACTAGCAGATTTTATTTTTCTTTCTTTTTCTTTCTATAGTGGAGATAGTTGCACATAATGACAGATCACATCCATATTATTAAAAGCTTGCAGTAAGAATGGATTTCATTCTAGTGCTCGAAAATAATATTCCAAAGCTTTCATATGTTCTCCATTACTTGTGTGGATAAGACCTATATTATAGAGTATATAACTTCGATCATAAGGATCAATTTCTAGTCACATAGCTTCATAATAATTCTATAAAGCTTCCGCATAATTTCCTTCGGATTGAGCTTGTAATACCCCGACCCTGAGCATATAGTTATTTTATTTACTTGCGTATATTAATATGCTTATTTTAATCATTTGTGTACATTTACATGTTACCTTAATTGTTTGCATATAATTATTAGCATTACTTTTATATTTCTTGGAAAATGTGTATTCGTTTCATTTAGTGTACATTCACGTACACTACACTAGCAAACTAGATTAGTCAAAATACTATAAGGTGGCAAACTAGAAATATACACTTAGTTAAGGGGACAATTTGGTCTTTGGAGCCACCTAGATATTTCTACCTAACATAAAACACACACAACACACCCCCCCACACACAAAATACTGCAACACACACACACACAAATCAGATCACACACAACACACACCAATCGATCAAAAGAAGAAAGAGGAGAAGAAGAAGAAATAAACAACCCCGAGCCGATTTTCTCGCATTTTCGTACATTAGCTCGCGTTCCTAGCTTGTATAAGGTGAGGGGAATCTTTTAAAAACTGATTTCAGAACTTGCATTGCATATATATGTGTTTTTGAGTGAGAAATTGTTGTATTAGACAAGTTTATACATGTATATGTTTGCAGGATTTTGTTGTAGCTGCTATAGTTTGTGAATTGTTTGAGCAAATAATTCTTTTGGGAAAAATCTGGAAAAAATATATATTAATCTAGACTTGTAGAGGTACAACTTTCATGTTGGACTAATTGTGAAGAAAAATCGTTTGTTTGCTCATAATTGCTGAAATCAGTGAAGTTTTGTAGTTGACTGGAACCGGACAGTTTTACTTGCTTGAATTTCGTGGAATTTTTGACCTAGTTAGATAACTTGGAAAATTATGAAAATTTTACAGGACCTAGATAAGCTAGTTTATAACAAGTTCTATTTAGGTCAAGTTGGCCAATTCCTCCATCTAATGCTTCGAAGAAAATAAAAACCGATACCTGACAGAATTCGTGACCAATCTGGACAGCTTTGCGTACTTGAGTTATTTTAATCATATCTTGATGAATTTAACTCAGAATTGAGTTCCATTTGATTCTAGAGTTATATACTTTCGAAGAGCTTTCTATACACATAAAAATCAGTTTCATAGGAGGTTTTTTGCTTAGGTAAGTTTACAGCCAAAGTTGAGTTACTACTGAAATTTTGAAACTGTTGAACTTGTTCATTTGTGCAATAGTTGATTATTGTTGTTTAATTATGTGCTATATGACTAAGATTGAGTACGTAACATGTTATATGCTGAATTTTCCTTATTTTAAATGTTGTAGTATCTTGTTATTATGTTATATATGAGTATATATGATGATTCATGTGTAGTAGAGCCTTAAAAATTTGTGTTTATAATGAAATAATTGCAAAAGCATGATTTATTTAAAATCTGGAAAATTAGATAGATTTTCATGTCTGAGTTGTAGAGCCAATTTTACCTAGCAAACATTGATGAAATGAGCTGAATTTTGGATATGTTGTAATATACTCCTAGTAGAACAAAAATGTATTTCTAAGGCTTGACCGAATTCTAACTCTAGGTACTCATTTTTGGATGATTTCCGAGAGGCATGTGAGTAGGTTGGAACTGGACAGATTTCTATAATTTAATTCCAGGTTGTTTCTGTAACGCCCTGATCCCTCACGAGACCGGGGTCCCAATCCCAAAACCCAATGCACGAAAATTTAGGAGAAACGGGCTGAGTCTCCCCTGTTTATAGGACTAATCAAAAACCTGCAAGCAACAAGTATAACCATAATACAACAACAATTCCTCAAGACTATCCGAGCCTTGGAGCTCAACGGAAGCATATCATACAGGCATGCAAGACATATCTTTAGAGCTTCGAGTCATAAGACCACTTCTCATAATACTCTAACATTAACTACAAGCTATACTCATATATTAAGTTCATCATTCAATCTTCCTTAACACACAAGCATGCATTCAAAGCGGTAAAGTCTATCTTCAAATATTACATCCCAACTACCAATAACACGAGCTTAAACTTTACATTACAACACAAACCCCTTTAAGCCTAACAAATACATACAAGGTCAAACCTCAAAGTAGATCATATAACAACAACTTCACACAATTCACATGTAGGTATCCAACCCTAGCGCGATAGGCAACTAGCAACACGACACTCAAGGTAGTTATTCTAACTGCCCCTATAACATTTTAAAACAAGGAATGAGTAACCAAAGTTACTCAGTGAGGGAGGTGATGAAGCATACCGGGGCTTGCAACATGATATGCAACAAGATAACAACATATTCAACACAAAATAACACAACTAGCTAAACAAGTAATTAACCACATTTTAAAAGGAAACGGTTCCACTTCAAGTCTTCAATCTCGTACCATGAGCCACGAACTTCATGCAAGTGCCGGCAAACCCTTACTCCTCCAAGTTGGGATACTCCGGATGTATCCCAATTCTACGACCCTTTCTCATGAGGAAGGTCCATGCCCAGCAGGTGAACCACGCCTCTGGGGTAGTGGAGTATGCTCAGCGAGAAATGGAATAGGCACCATGGTAGTCGAGGGAGCACGGCAAGCCCGACGCTGCCCGTGTTTCTCGACGCTACCATGTCCGAAAAGGTTGCGCAACCCCAAGTCAAGTCGTGAGAGCCAAGGTTTTCAAATATCACATAAGAGGGACGACAAAGTAGGCCGCCCTCGCAGTTAATCACAAATAACACGAAAAGACTCAAGATAGCAAGTAAAATAATACATATAAACTTTATCAATTACTAAATAATTCAATTTAGAAACAATAAATTAAGTTAAGATGCATAGAAGATGTGAAGACTCCCTCACCTTAACCAAACCTGTAAGAGTATAGCTTAAGTTTACTCCAAACCTCTTTGAATCCGCTCAAACGTGCAACCCCTAGTTATTCATATAAGTATAACACTTTTAACAATTGATTATAGCAATTCTAACTTAACTAATATGAAATCTTAACCCACAACAATAGAAGTTATACAATCATTTGTTTACTCCACATTATTACATAGTTCGAGTGGTCATACAAATAACTAACACTCATAGGTGAACAGTGGCACATATGAAATAAGTAAGGCTAGCAACTATTAACAAAAGTTAACTTTAGCTATTAACAACTAATTCTTACTTTTCGTTACATATCCCTGAATCTAAGTTGAACACTCTAAACATATCAAATTAACCAATCAATAGAGCTTCTAGTTCACATATAAAGTTATCTCACATGAAGTAGTAGTAATTCAATAGAAGAGATGCAATATAAATAACTAGTGCTAATCACATATTAATCTAATACAAGTTCAACAATTATTTAATCTAAAGGTAATTCTCCTAATGTTTTAAAACTAATCAAAACTAGGTTCCAATAAGGTTCAAACATTACATTCATTAGCAACGACTTTTAAACATTTACTACTTAAAAGTCTTCTAACTATACATTTTCTTACTTTCCGATGATTATTAGTTAAGTGAATAATATTCAACTCAAACCAACATTCAAGCTCTTAGGTAGCTAACTTATTCAAGAAAGAAGTGTTTCACTTAAGTCTTTATAACTAATATCAAACCATCCTAGTCGTATCATTAGCAGCACAACAAGCTTTAATATAACTTATAACTCTTTATTTTACAAGTAAGACACGAGGTAGGGAAACCTATCTATCAATAACTTTAACAAGAACTTGACAGCAACTTAAAATAAGAACAATTTCATCTCACATTCATAGCAGACTCAAGTTAAATATAACATTTAACAAGCCAATAAATAACTACTTCACAATTAACTTACATTCTAACTAAACCACTACACAATTAAACTAACTCTTCAATCTAAGATTAAATCATAAGCTTAAAGAATAGATGCTACACCAAAACACTTGTCTTCATTTCCAATCAAATTAGCATTCAAGATAAATATTAGATCTAAATCACATGCATTTATAGTTAAACAATCATTTTCATGTAGGTAGTATGACATTCAAGCTAATTACTTTATTTGAACAAGAAACACAACTCGGTTATGAACTAGTGTAACCAAAATAATAAAGCAACATAATATACACTATCACTTAAACCTCAAATTCCAGCTTTAACCAACTTGAATCTCCTAGTCTCTACAACAAATATAACACAATAAACAAGCTAAAGTTAAGTATGAGGCCCAAAGTATCTAACTATCCTCAACTACATTTATGGAACCTAAACCAGATATTAAACTAGTATTTAAGGCTCTAATTGTATTAATTCTAATGGGCGCATACAAAGAGGCATAAAAATCGACGTCCTCGGAATTCGATAAATTTTAATGTGGTACCGTTTTATCAGCCCAACATCACATATCTATCATTAGATTAAGATTTTGAGCAAGATTTAAAGGGTTTGAGTGAATAGTGCCCATTAAACTAACTTTAACTAATTGATATTGCGTTTCAAGCATTGCCAACCCATTCAAGGCTCTAATCTAAGTTTAATAACTCCTAAATCACATGTATATAGCAAAAAATTAAGCTAGAACACAAAGATTTTACTATTCATGTGACACCCGAGAATTTCACCCTAAATTTATTATAATCGTTGCATACTTATGTGCGCATTTCTACGTGCATCATTTTTCTTGTTTGATTGTTTTTATTGTGGGTTACTATTCATAATATTTTCGACTGTTTCGAAAGCTTGATTTTAAATTTTTCCTAGGTCACTCGACATTTAAAAGGAACCAAGAAATTTTCGTTTTGAACTTTCGAGCTTAGGAGTATGCGTTTGAAAAATATTTTTCCGTGAGCTTTGAATAGTGTTACGTAAGAATAGTAACATTTGCAACTAAAAATAATTGAAATTGCATTTTGGCCTAGTTTGACTAAGTTTTAATGGAGTTTGACCCCATTTAATAACACATACATATACATAAAACAAGCTTAACATCACATAACATTTTAGTCATCAAAAACAAAACAAAAAAATGACCTCCAAGTCCCTCCATTTGGCCGACCAGCTATAGCAGAAAAAAGGGAGATTTTTGCTTCAACATCCATGCACTTGAGCTCTTAGATTGATCTTGGGAGGATTTTGGAGCAACTTAGGACCTTCAACAAAGCTTCTACATCTTCAAAATTGTGAGGGAGTCTTATTTCTTGAGTTTAAAGTTTATATGCATATGTTCAATTTTATTGAATTGTCAATTATAGCTATATATCTTGTTATGAATGCTTCCTATGAGTTATTTAAAGTCTCTAGAGCTAACTTTTGAGGTTTGATAACATAGTTAATGGTTGAATGTTGAGATTGATCAAAGAGGTGATGAATAGTGCCTAAAACTAGGGTTTTGAGAAAATTGGATAATTTGCTTGAATTGATGCCTCAATTAGGTGCTCTAGACCCTAGGGAAGGTAATTGAAAAGCCACGTTAGGTTGAATCACTCGAATTTGAACTTTAGTGCATAAATAGCTTACTTTAAAAAGGGGGTTTTGCACGTTAGGCAATCCGGGCAAATTTGGGCATCGATTTGGGTATCCTTGAGCTAAGGAAGCACCTTTTGTGCTTTCGTTTTGCGAAATTGGGGTTCGGTTAGTATGGCTATAGTTCAAACCCGTTCGGGGCCTTCCCGAACTTTTGCTTCAAAAATGAGTTTTAGTGACTTTAAAGGGTACCTTTGAGCTTAATTAGGAATATAGAAAGACTAGGGTATGATTGGGAATCTCGAACTATGCTTAGGAGAAAGAAAGCTCGGTTAAAGAAAGGGGAAAAGTAGTTTTTAGCCTTTTTAGTTGCAATTGGAACTTGTTGTGTGTTAGTAATGCTTTGCATTGAATATTTAGGATCTATTTAAGTTATTTGAGTAGATTATTGGAATTAATTGTGTTGATTGCTTCTTTTGGCATCTATTAGTTAATATCGTGCATATATGAACTTTTATCGTGCATATATGTGAGGGCGGCCTACTTTGTCGTCCCTCTTACGTGTTATGTGATATTATTGATTGCTTGTGACTTGTATTGGGTTGCGCAACTTTTATCGGACATGGTAGCGTCGAGAAACACGGGCGGCATCGGGCTTGCCGTGCTCCCTCGACTACCATGGTGCCTATTCCCTTCTCGCTGAGGCATACTCCACTACCCCAGAGGCGTGGTTCACCTGCTGGGCATGGACCTACCTCGGGAGAAAGGGTCGTAGGATCGGGATACATCCGGAGTATCCCAATTGTGGTGTTTGGGGTTTGCCGGCATATTCGTGATGCTCGTGGATCGTGGCTCGTGGATGAAGTCTTGGAAATGGAACCGTATCCTTTTTAAAGTGATTAATAGTTTGACTTATTGTCTTGTTAGTTTATGTGTCTTGTATATATGTTTACTTGTGTTGCATATCATATTGCACGTTTACATGCTGCATCACCTCCCTCGCTGGGCAACTTTGTTGCTCACTCCTCATTTGAAATGTTTCAGGAGAAGCTGAGGTGAATCCCCAGCTGTTAGAAGTAGGAGAAGAAGAAGAAGTTCAAGTAGATCAGAATCAGTGATCTTGTGTGCTGAGGTGGATTTTATGTGCTTCTTACGTGGAGTTCTTGTTATTAATGTATTTTGAGACTTTAGAGTCTTGTATATATATGTCTAGTAGATGTGTACTAAGATGTTAAAGAAAGTTGTTGGATTGTAATAATGAATTCTAGACTTTAATTTTCCCTTGCATGCTTGGAGTGTTTGTTAATCTTCATATGGAACTTAGAATTTTATTGGATTTAATTACTTATGACTAAAACTAACTTATCTCGCATGCTTGTGTGCTTTAGTAGAATGTTGTTGCTCCAAGGCTCGGATGGCCTTGTGATTGTGTTTTGGCTTTGGAGTTATTGTGGATAAGTTGTTGCTTTTAGTTCAGATGTCTTGAATGAATGTTTACAGGTATCAGTTTCGTCCTTGGTACAGAGGAGACTCTGTCCGAGTGACGGGTCCGAACCTGACTATTAGCGTGGGGTTGGGTTCGGGGCGTTACAATTCACATTTTTTACTATTCATCACCTTCTACAATGTAACATTCACCATTCTAGCCATTCAAGATGCTAACTAACTTCAAAAGAGTACTCTACAACATCAATAAGAGGTACTACAAACATCTATGAGCAAAGATATAACAATAATCAACAATTGTAAAAATTCAAGTTTAAACCCTAGAAATTTAAATGCATATAACAAGAAATCTCTCTCACATACCAAGTTGTAGGAGCTTTGTAGTACTCTAGGATACCTCAATCCACCTCCAAGACCAAGCTAGAAGATCCAATTGGCAAGATTTGAGGACATTTTCTCTTCTTTTTCTTTTTCCTCATGAAAATTGTCCCTAAGGCCATTTTTTCCCTCTTTTGTTTTATTTTTCCTTGCTTGGCTTAGCTTATAAAAGAAAAGATGACAAGGTCAATGGGTTTGGTTAATGGGTAGGGTATTCGGATCAAGTTGTAATTGGATCAAATAATAAGCAAATGGGTTATTGAAATGTTAAATTAAAAGCTGAAAATACTATTCATTAGATAACACTAATCCAATTTTTATTTAACGTTCGCGAAATGCTATGCACGCAAACTCAATAAACGTATGACACATAAATGACAAGTAAGTAAGGAAAAATATAAAATTCAGAAAAAGAAGCAGAAAATTTTCATTTCCGAACTTGAGTTATTTAAGCAATTAATGAAAAAAATAATAGAATCTAACACTTAAATACAAAATAATAAAATATAATAATTTTAATATTAAAATAGTTACCCTATTTAATTTTACTAAACTCTATTCGAACGTATTTCAAAAATATAACAAATAGTGCAATTAATAAATAAATTGAATTAAGTTATTCGCTTAATCATAAATAAACTTTTAAAGTAACACATAAATATATGCAAATATGTATTGTATACTATATGCTGGGTCTGGGTCATCACAGTTTCTGACCTAGTAATTGGACTTGCAGCTGCCGTGGCTTTTCACCTTTCCCTCTTGTCCTTAAATTCTATGTAAATGTAATATGAAATGTTAAAGTCGTGTTGGTTTTCACTAGTTGGCTTTGAATGAACTATTGATTTGATACAAGCCTTGTATTCTAATTTAAAAGTAGATGTAGTGTGAAACCCCACTTTTATGCTTTAACTCGATTTACGTGTTTTATCTCGTTTTGCGTGCATTTGACCTGTTTATGTGCTATATGACCTAGAATGTTATAATTTTGATGTCAATACTCCTAATACGTGCTAAATGTGCATTCATGAAATTTTCATAAAAAACGGAGTCAGAAATTTTATCGTCGATTTTCAGTGAATAGTATTTTCGAAACACGTCCGCTAAAATTTTGAAACTAGTCTTTTTAACCCTTTTAGACCTAGTCCACGGACTTTAATAGACCTGTGTTTGATTAAAACAATTTTAAAATTGGCTTAGGAATTTATTAGGGTTTTTACACCGACTTTTGCGAAAATCGAGTTTTAAGCCGACTCGGGTAGAATTGTTTGATTGTAAAACTTCTTGTCACCTAAAAATAACCTACTTGAGCTAGCTTGGGTGTTGAATAATTGTTTTGAACTTTGGTAATCAAGAAAATGCATTTAAAGTCAAGAAAACACTAAAAATAATTAGTTTCCACTTTGACTTTCTTTTATTTATTTGACCTTAGCTTAATATATGATCAACACACATTGAAAACAAAGCAAAACACCACCAAAAACACACACAAAACCGTGGCTCCTTGGAGGAGAAAGATAAAGGCATTTTCAAAGCATTTTTCTCACAGATTTTGCGTTTCAAAGCCGAATTGAGTGATTCAAAGCTTGAAATTGATTGTTTGGCATCCATTCTACACATTTCTTGCATCAAAACACATCAAAGGTGAGAGAAAAATTCTAGATCTCAAAACTTGTCTTTTGCATTTTTGCGTATAAATGAAGATTGAACCGTTAGAATTGTAATATGATGTTAGATTATTGCTCCTTGCATGCTAGGGATCGTTTAGTGGTAATACTACGAGTTTCTGTTGGATGTAGCATAATTTTTATTTTTCGGGTATTAAATTTTGATTAAATTGTTCAATGTTGAATTAATTGAGTTGTGATGATTGAAATCGATTGCCGTCGATTTTTAAATACTTGATAATTACGTGTTAGCGTTGTTGTAATGCCGAATTTTCGATTACATTGTTCGTGTGAAAGTCCGGAAAACCCAGCCAAGATATCCTAGGGTTTTAGGGTTATCGGGCATGATTTGGAGGTGTTATGGTGGATTTCCGAGAGGGCTAATGTAGTTGGTTGATGGGTGAGTGTTTGAAACTGATTTGGGGTTGTTTGGATTAGTAGAATGTAAGATATGATTATTTGAAGTTTAGGTTATCTTTCTTTAAATTATTGAATTGAGCCTTAGTTGATCGGGTGTGGTTTGAGTGATTGAATTGTGAGTTGTTGATGGGTAAACTAGGGTTTGATTGTGTGTTTAATGCATGTCCGGTTGGATGGCCTACTTTGTCATCTAACTTAGTTAATTGTTGTTAAATTGATTATTAATATGATTATTGATGATGATAATATGATGATTGATGATTATTGATTGATTATTGAGTATGGAAATCGGGCACTTTCGTTGCTGATCTCTCAGAATATTGATTGATTATTGAGTACGGGAATCGGGCACTTTCGTTGCTGATCTCTCAGAATATTGATGATTGATGTTTATATTTATTACTGAGTCTCTAGTATGTGTGTGCCACCTCTCGGGCAGCATCGGGCTGTCGGGTTGATAACGGCATGACTATCAGAGACTGCCTTCAGCTCGCATGACGGAGGTGTCATGGAGGGAGAGGTTATTGAGGGTACCCTGGGTGCGTGAGTAATGGGGAGTTATAAGAAGAATGGTTGAGATCGTGATGGCGTTTGGAGCTACACCAACTAGAGAGAGTATCCTTTATTGAATGGTCATATAGTTATATGATGATAGTATTATTGATGTTATTGTGTGTTTACTGACTCAAAGGATTATTCCAAGGAGTTTAGTAGACCTTGCTCGAGATCTATCGGATCCTCACTAGGCTTATTTATATAAGCTCACTCTCTATTATTGCATGCATACAGGTGTACTTTTACAGGATTACGGGTACGTGCCTCTTGAAGAGGAGAATGTGGAAAACGTGTCTTACGTGGATGAGTTCTATGTTCCAGAGTCTTATCCATGATGTCGTACATGTTTTATTATCTTGTAAATTAACTTAGTAGACTTTTATCTGCTTTATAGTTTATAATGTATAAGATGTTGATAAGTTAATGAATTAGTTGATGTTGTCTTAGTAGCTTCTCTTTTGTTTATGATTAGGTTGCTAGATTGGCTCAATATGTTTTTGTATTGTATATTAAGGGTTAATGTATTATGTTGGAACGGAGGCGCATAACTATGAATGAGTTGATGAAAGAATGTTTAATGTATGAAATGGTTGCGTTGTATGCTGTTAATTTGATTGTGGAGTTGGTTGGTGATTTGTGGAGTTTGATGTATGTTGTTATTAAGGGTTGGTTTAGAGCCCTGATGTTCATGTTACTGTCGTTATGCTGCCGAAATTCCGTTGCGTCCTGACTGATTGTAAGAGGGGTCGAGTTGGGGCGTGACATGTAGTGGATTGTTAGTTTGGCTAGTTGAGGTTAGAATTGATTTATTGTTGCAAATGAATTATTTGATAGACAAGTTGTTAACTATTCAATTTAAAGAGAGTTAGCAAGATATCTTATAAAACTGTCTTTTAACCATTGATAGGTGAGGAAGCCTAAATATTTAAGATAGTCCATCATTTATAAAGAGTTGGAAGTTGATACTTTTTGGAGATGAATTTAGAAGCCTAGTTGCTAAGATATGACTTATTACTTGTTTTTAATGGTTTATAATTCATTTCCTAGTTATGTCCTTGTTTGAATGGAGTAATTAGATGGAATGTTTAGTCCTTTGAATAAAAATGAGTGACTATAGCTAAAGTATAGTATGTGCCTATATGAGAAAAAATGCTTAATTATAAAATGAATGAGAATACACTCTCTCGTTAAACTTAAACTTATATATAAAGTTGTTTCCAAGTTGATAGTTGGTTACTACATGTAAATATGATTAGTAAGTGGATCCTACTGGTGTTATGTTAGAATTTTAACTTGTAATATGGTCACTTAGTTAATGTTGCATATTAGTTATTAAGTAGTTATAGATAACTTTTCTATTAGTTGAAAAGGCATTTCTTTTCTAAGTGCTAGTGGTGGACTATCAGTATTAGCTAATAAAATGTTTCTTTTAACTTGAAGTTTTATATGTAATTTTTATCTTGTATACTTGCTAGACAGTAAAAATAACTAGGTTGAAGGATGTTGGTTTGTTGATTGTTAACTGGATGTTTTTGGCTAGTAAGTAAATATGAATAGAATTAGTTAATTGCTAATTATACATTTCTAATCGGAGTGACTTTATGTTAAGTAAGATGCTTATTATGATTACTGTGACGCCCGAGATTCTACCGTACACATTTTTAACTGTTGCATCCATTAATTGCGCATTTAATTTTGTGCTTTACTTGTTGTCTTTCTTAGTTACTATTCATTCCATTTTTCAACTGCATTATATTAATGAATTAGCATTTTTATTAAATCATATTAATTGTTTTTGGAGTGAGAAAAATATGCATTTGAGCTAGGAGCGATAGGAACCTTCGTTTAGAAAATAGTTTAGTGAACTAGTGAATAGTGTTACGTATGAACAATATGTTTTAGTTAGCTAGCACAAAATTGCAATCATAGACTCGTTTTTAAGTTAACTAGGCTCATTTTATTAGACCATACACTCACCCAAATAGGCCCCACCCTAATATATAATCAATCAAACACAAACAAGTCATAACAAAGCAAAAAAAATAAAAGGAAGATGCAGAAATTACTGTAGCAAATCCGAGAATCAACATAGGAGGAGAATGAGAGGATTTTGCTCATCAAATCTTCAAGCCAAGCCAAGCCAAACAAGGAGCAAGTAGTTTAAGGTGTTTTCTAGCCTCCCGAGAGTTCCTACACGCATTGGTGAGGGTTTTTCATGCTTATTTGTGCATTTTAAAAATGTTGCTATTTTCTTGATTTGTTAGAAATGTTGTCTAATGCTATTGCAATGCTCAAATAAGCTTATATATGTTGTATACGTGTAGTAGAGATCACATTTATGCTATTGTTTCACATTTTAAATGGTAGAAATCAATGGTTGATTCGTAGGGGTGAAGAGTGACAGGATTTCTAGGGTTTTGTGTAATTGTATGTATTAGCTTGATTCAATGCTTCTAATAGATGCCTTAGGTACTAATGAGGGTAGTCTAATAGCCCCGTGCACTCAAATTGCTCGAAACTTGAATAAAACGTGAATTAGCCGACTTTTTAAAAGGGGTTTCGGGGTTAATGCTAATCCGGGTGGATTCGGGCTTCACTTTTAGTGTTCTTAGGCTACCTAGGTGCTATAGAACCTTTGATAACTTTTGTTTGAAGCCCGGTTAAGGTAGGTGTAGTTCAAAGCTATAAGAGGGAAATTGGGACTTTTGGGGTAATTGCGGGTAATTGAACATGTTTGCGGGTTGTAAGGGTACCTTAAGGGTTAATTAGAAGATTGGTATAGCTTCCCCTTGAATTTGAATTTTTAACTTGAGTTTGGAAGAAAAACGGATGGAATAACAAAGGGGTTTAAGTACAAATTCGATTGTCTCACGCTTCTAAGACCTTGGCATGACTCCTTGTGTGCTTAAATGTGGTTTCAAGATGTTTTGGAGCTTTTGGTATAGTTTTATATGAATCTTGAATATGCCCCTTTGCAATTTGCATAATTGCTTTCTTGAATTGAAGATTCTAAGTGAATTCTTGTTTATAGTAATTGTATTGCCATAGTTCTAAGTGTTTTTCTTGAGTTTTATATTGAGTTAATTATAATGAGAATAAGTATGCATTAATGACTTTATAAATTGATAGTACTATTATGGAATTAAATATGGTTATCTATGCTTAAAATGCTCTTTTAAATGATTGTGGAACATGCTTATATCATGATTTTATTGCTTGTTAGTTATATTGTTTGTATAATATATTACTTGAATGATTACTTGGTTGTATGTTAATTAAGTAAACTATGAGTTAGCTAACCTATTCGGACAATTAATGAATGTTGTAGTTAAAGAATAATTGAAACAATGTTTAACTTTATGTTCAACTTGATTGAGGGTGATTTGAAGCCAATCTTGCATTTTGGAGCTTGGTAGAGGTGAGGGAGACTTCATCCTTATGTGCATAATAGTTTATTTACTTGTACTTAGATTATGTGCACTTATTGTCTATATATTGTGTGTGAGGGCAACCTACTTTGTTGTCCCTCAACCATGTGTTTATTAATTTATACTATTGTTATCATATTGAGTGCATTGCATCGTGGTTGCGCAACCATTCGGGCATGGTAGTGTCGGGGAAACCAGGAGGCATCGGGCTTGCCGGTCCACCTCGGCTACCATGGTTGCCCAGTCCCTCTCTCGCTTGGGATGCCGCCCAGGAAGAGTTGGGTCGTAGGATTTCGGGGTACATTCGGAGTACACCCATTTTGGAGTTATAAGGGGATGCCGACTTATCGATATTAGTGTCATTATTACATAAAGATTTCAGTTCGTGGCGTCGCTGGTGTGCCTCTGCCCTTCGGGGTATTCGCTTAGCCGGGACGTTACAAAAGTCAAAGTGTATCGTATCCTTTTTAATATGTGGTAACTTGTTGTTTTAATTGTTCTTTGGTTGTAAAATGCTTTATTTGTACTAACTGTTGCATTGCACGTCCCCGGTAGACCTTATCTCTCACTGGGCAATTGTGATTGCTCACACCTCGCTAAACATGTTTCAGGTGATACAGTTGGAGGAATTGACCTGATTGCTGTGTGCTATTACTTGAGATTTGAGTGATTGTCTGCTAAACTGTGGAAGACCTTACTTGTTCTACTATCTATTCTATTTGGGAGCCTAAGGGCTAATGTATATATATTTGAGTAGTTGTAAGTTTGAAAGCTAAGTGGATGTAACAAGTGTTATGGAATTGTGGCATGTAATAACTTATGCTTCTACTTCTAGCTACGTTGCATGCTTGGGTGTGAATGAACAGATGTATGGTTGGCATTAATTTATGAGAATGTTTAATTGCTAACATAGAATGGTATGATAAGCGAATGAAGACAAAGATTTTAGGACTATTGTTGCATGCTTGTGTGTATTTATATTGTCTTGTGTTGCTTAAGGCTCGGATGGCCTTGAAGTTTGAATTTCAATTACAGATGTTGTTCCTTTTGCTTCGTGGTTTTATTTGATTGTTTACAGGTTTTTAGAATATCCACAGTACAGGGGAAACTCTGTCAATTTTTTCCTAAAATTTTGTGACTGGGTTTGGTATTGGGTTGAGAATAGCATGGTTATTAGAGCCTCCGATCTCGTGAGGGATCGGGGCGTTACAATTACGCTAGCTTACTTGCATAGTATTATGTTAGTTTTAATGTCTAAATTTTGCACTTGTATGAATAAGCTAGGGATTGCACATTGAGCTAGGTTGAGGAGGTTTGGCTTTCAAAGGTGAGGGAGTCTTCATTCCTTTTGTGCATATTAGCTTGTTTTATTATATGATTTAATCTAAATAGATAAAGTTTATATGTACTATTTTCATGTTATCTTGTGAATTACTTGAATTAGTTGCAAGGGTAATTATTTAAATTACTATAATTACTCTATTTGGTTATCAAATGTGTATATGATATGTATGGGGTGAGGCTAGCCTACTTTGCTACCTCTCCACTTGATTTGAAAATGAGATTTGTGATTCGTTACTCGGGGTTGCGCAACATTTTCGGGCATGGTAGTGTCGAGTAACACGGGCGGCGTCGGGCTTGCCGTGCTCCCTCGGCTACCATGGTTTCCCCCAGTCCCTTCTCGCTGAGGCATACTCTCCTACTCCAGAGGCGTGATTCACCTCGTTGGGGCATACGGATCTACCTCGAGAGATATGAGTCGTAGGATCGGGGTACATCCGGAGTACCCCAACTTGGAGGAGTATGGGTTTGCCGGCACTTGCTTGAAGATCTTGGCTCGTGGCTCGTGATTGAAGACAAACGTGGAACCGTATCCTTTCTATACGTGGCTTAATACTTGTTTAATTAACTTTGTTATTTTGTGTTGTATATGTTTTATCCTTGTTGTATCTCATGAAAGCATTCTTGGTATGCTGTATCACCTCCTTCACTGAGTATACATGTTGTATGCTCACCCTCGTTTCTAACACCTTTCAGGATCAGTGCTATCAGAGGTAAGAAAGAAGGCTCGAGAGTTTCGTGTTGATTATGCTGGCTTACGTGGATTATCATTGAATTCAGTTTTGTAATTATAAAGTTAAGTTGGAATGTATTGATAGTTATGAATGGCTTGTAATGTTTTAATAACTTGTAATCTTTACCTTCTTGTCTGGTTGACTTGCATGCTTGTAAGGATGAAATGGATTGAGGTGATGTTTGCAGGTTTCTAGATAGTCCTATATATAGGGGAAACTCCATCTGTTTTCCCCTAAATTTCGTGTCGGGGTTTGGAATTGGGTGAAAATAGCAAGATAAATAGGAGTCTTAGTCTCATGAGGGATCGGGGCGTTACAGAGCTGACATCCGTTACGGTCGTCATTCAATTAAAAGAATCTCTGTTTCAGAACCGTACGTGTGATTTTCATCTCATACGGCTTCTCCCTTATGTGCATCATGAGAATTATACATGGGATCAAAACAAAAAAGATTAAAATTTTCTCATTATGAACTGACTAGGGCTAGTGTTTTTATAAGAAATCTCTAGCCAACCTTCCTGCAAGAGATCTTTTCTTAACATCAAGCGTGTTGGGCCTAGATAGAAATGAGAACTCCAACAATTTCTTTGTTTCAATGCCTCCTAATTTCCTGGAATTAGTCACTTAAACAGCCTTCGATGGTTATACGGGTATCCAATGTACGAACGAGATGGATGCTTATTGTCCCAACCATTCTTTTATTTTAGTCCCGAGCCCGATAAGGAAAAAGGTAATTTATAACAAAGTTTTCGTGTTGTTGATTCTTAGGTATAGTGCTTCTTCCTCTATGCTGCCTATTAGTACTAGTCGAGTAGGATTGACCCCTAAGAACCTCTAGGTGTAACCTTGCGCTCAATACTAGAATCGACAACTAAAACATAGTATCTGAGGTTGCATTAATCGAGGATACATGACAGAAATAATTGTTCTATTTCAAAACTTCACCTTCAACAAACGTAGATTTATTTCTAAAATTTTCTTGAATCGGGTGTCTTTCTCGTAAGACTGAGAGAAGCGAATAAATATGAAATGAATAAAAAAAAGAATCAAATCACACCATCTCTGTAATAGGTAAATGCCTCTTTTTCTCCTAAAGTTGTCGGAATTATTCGTAATAAGATATTGGCTACAATTGAAAAGGTCTTATCAATAAAATTTCCATTTATCCGCGATCTAGGCATAGGTAGCAATCCATTCTATAATTCTTCTCACTATCTCTCGTGGGAAAATGATCCCACAAAGAAAAGAATTTACAGTACAAAATAACATAAAAATAGATTGAATTTATTAAAAAAAAAGGACCTTCTATCTAATTGTTCCTTTTTTACGGGAATTGATAAGAAATATTCGAACCCGATCCCATTTCATCCTAATATAGTAGTATACCAACAAAGGGAACTATTCCGATCCGATTTCATAGAAGTTCCAGATTCGAATAACTTAAGAAATTTGGATTGAATTCTGATACAAAGAAGAAAAAATATCAAATAATCATTCTATGATGAAAATGGAATTGTCACGCCCCAACACGACCCCTCCTATGATCAGTCAGGACGCAACGGAATTTCGGCAGTATAACGACAGTAAATAGGACACCGAGGTTCCAAACCAACCTCATTAAACATCATACATCCAGCAACTCCTTAATTCAAACAACAACATACAACACAATCATAATATACAATAAACCATCCTCGTTATACGCCTCCGTTCCAACATAACATACAATACCTCAACCTTATCATACATTTCAAAAATAAGTTGAGACATATTTACAACTTAACCATAGACAAAAGAAAGCCACTAAGTTAACACCATTTGGATCATCATCTCCCAACATCTATTACAATAAGAACCACAAAGCATATAAAAGTCTATTAAGCTAATTTACATGACATTAAACAACACATAATCATGGATAAGACTCGGGAACATATGACTCGTCCACGTAAAGTACATTTTCCACATTCTCCTCTTCAGGAGGCACATACTCGTAATCCGGCTCTGCAACACCTGTAAGCATGCATTAATAGAGAGTGAGCTTATATACATAAGCCCAGTGAGGATCCGATAGATCTCGACAGTATTCACTACGCTCCTTGGATTTAGTCCTTTGAGCAAGTAAACACACAACAACATAATAACATAAATAAAGCTATCATCACATAACTATATAACCAATCAATAAGGATACTCTATTTGGTGTAGCTCCAAACGCCATCACGATCTCAACCGTTCTTCTTATAACTCCCCATTACTCACGCACCCGAGGTACCTCACTAGCCCCTTCCCTCCATGACATCTCCGTCATGCGAGCTGGGGGTAGCCTATGGCAGTCATGCCGTTATCAACCCGACAGCCCGACGCTGCCCGAGAGGTGGCACACACATACCAAGACTCCATATTCATCAATCATCATGCAAGCATAAATCAATCAATCAATTGGGAGATCAGCAACAAGAGTGCCCGATTCCCGCATTCAATAATAATCAATCAATAACATCAATATAACATCAATATTAAATTAAACAACAAACAACGTAGTTAGATGACAAAGTAGGCCATCTAACCGGACATGCATAATATACATAATTAAACTCTAAATTACTCAACAACAACTCACCATTCATCACTCGAACACTACCCAACCATCTAAGGCATCGTTCAAGAAATTAAAGAATGACAACCTAAACTTCTAAAATTCATAACTTACAATCTACTAATCCAAACATTGCCAAATCAGTTCCTATCACTCACCCATTCAACCTACTACATTAGCCCTCTCGGAAATCCACCATAACACCTCTAAATCATGCCCGATAACCCTAAAATCCTAAGATGTCATGGCTGGATTTTCCGGATTTTCACACAAACAATGTAATCGAAAATTCGGCATTACAACAGCGCTAACACGTAATTATCAAGTATTTAGAAATCGACGGCAATCGATTTCGAGCAACGCAACTCAATTAAATCAACTTTGAACATTTTAATCAAAATTAAATACCCGGAAAATAAAAATTATGCTATATCCGACAGAAACTCGTAGTATTAGTATATAATGATCCCTAGCATGCAAGGAGCAATAATCTAACATCAGATTTCAATTCTAACGGTTCAATCTTCATTTATACGCAAAAACACAAAAATGACATTTTGAGATCTAGAATTTTTCTCTCACCTTTGATGCGATAAAAGCCTAGGAATGCGTGCAATGCGTGCCCAACAAGCGGAATCCAAGTCGGTGCGAAGTTTCACGGACAAAAACTAGGTTTTTCTTTGAAAAATTGGATTGAAAAGCTTTGAAATTCTCTTTCTTTTTCTCTCCTCTTTCTCTCGGCCATGTGTGTGTTTGTGGAGTGTGTTTTGTGTTGTGTGAGTGTGTGTTGATGACAAGGAGTATTTAAAAGCTTGGTCAATTAAAAAAATGCAAAGTCAAAGTTAGTTTTAATAGGTATTTTTGTGTTTTTAATGACTTGAATTGCATTTTAGTGCTCACCAAGTTAAAAATAATTATGCAACCCCCAAAATATCACAAGTGGATTATTTTTAGGTGACAAGAAGTTTTACATTCAAAGAATTCCACCCGAGTCGGCTTAAAACTCGATTTTCGCAAAAGTCGGTGTAAAAACCCTAATAAATTCTTAAGCCGATTTTAAAACTGTTTTCATCAAACACAGGTCTATTAAAGTCCGTGGACTAGGTCTAGAAGGGTTAAAAAGACCAGTTTCAAAATTATAGCGGACGTGTTTCGAAAACACTATTCACTGAAAATCGACGATAAAATTTCTGACTCCGTTTTTGATGAAAATTTCATGAATGCACATTTAGCACGTATTAGGAGTATTGAAATCAAAATTATAACTTTCTAGGTCCTATAGCACATAAACAGGTCATATGCACGCAAAACGAGACAAAGCACGTAAATCAAGTTAAAGCAGAAAAATGGGGTTTCACATTCTCCCCTCCTTAAAACAATTGCGTCCGCGCAATTCTCGAACTGACAGACAATTAAATCCTCAATCGTTACACTTAATAATACTTCTCTTAGTTCCCATTTATCTCCTAGGATGACACCTAACCAAAGACCTCAAAAGAACAACCTCTGTTGACTGCAAGTTGATGATCATAGTTCCAAGACAATCTCCAATTCATAATTCTCTCCTACCTAATATCTTATTGCATATGAAAGAAATCACAACTCTAAAGTCTTAGCATGACACCAGTAACTATCAATCATCTCCTACTATACAAAAGAGCTCTATGAACACCCTGAGGGTTTAAAAACTCATTCACGATAATATGAATGATTATTGATCAAGGAAATATCTCAAAAGTGACATTTGTCAGAATATGGCTCTTATGAAATTTACAAGGAAATAAGAATATGGAAAGTCATATTCGAGCCAACAATCAAGTGAACAAGATGTCAAACAGGTTAGAGAATCAAGAGGCTAATAGTTTAATAAGGAAGCATGATAACTAAGATAAGAAATGTCTCAGCACCTTTTAGTTAAATAAATACGAACAAAGGATGATGACGAGTCAAAACAGTGCTAAGTATGTTGAACAAAAATTCCTGAACAAGTAGATATTTCAATTCTCGATGATTGTTCAAGGAACCAACAAGTAAGTTGTACTTGAGGTGAATTTGAAATTAAGAAATAAGAGGTGGTTAATTCAATAGAAAACATGAGTGGCAAGAGTATCACAGCACGCAATACCAAAGAAGTACGAATAAGAAATGATAACAATAGGACAGTGCCGAGTACTTTGAGTGAGCAATTACAAGCAAAGTAATGGCTCAGGATTTAATAATAAAACAATAGGATTAACAAAGATCAACAAGAATAACAATGATGTACTTAGGTAAAGAGTACATCAAACAAGTGAAATCGAATAAGTAAAATGGTATAACAAAGGTGAAATTACTTCCAAATGAATAGTAATAGAATGAAGTGAAATATTGAAACCAATGACTGGAGATATAAAATGAAATATAGAAGTCTCAAACCTTAACTCCAATAAGCGACATTGCTATAAGAAGCAAATATGAATGTTAAGAATAGAAGCAATGTCAAATGAGTATAGGATCCATTAATCCAATAAGCAAACTTTCAAGAGACAATTGATAGGCTAGAAAAGTGTAACCCTCTCTCAAATAAGTGAGAATAGAGTAGAAAAGAATAATAAGACCGATAGAATTATGAAGCACAAGAAGGGTGTCCCACCTACACACTTAAACACCAACAAGTCAAATCCTACAATCTATCTTTCTCCAAAACAAGACACTAAGGAGATCTAGAGAACCTAAGGAGTCATAACAATCACCAAACAAGATAAATCACTCCAAAATTTTACATTCCGTACCAGACCAATCACTAAGCGAGATAAATCACCGATTACCCAACAAGATTAACTAATGAAGACTCCGAAATCTTATAACACAATACAGATTCATATCAACCCATTATAACACTAGTGAATCCTCAATCAACAATTTAGAAGGTCATACCACCTAGAACTCAAAAGCTTGATGTAGGTAAGTAAATGTTCAGTCACCAAAATGCATTCTTATTTCCTCAAATAATTCTATCTCCCAACAATTACATCCTCGAATAAAGTAACTTTAGTCAGGAATCACTCCAATTGTCTCCAAAGCTTAAAGATCAAAACTCCAAAATATCCATTAATAATATAGCAATCCCAAATAGTAGAAATATTCACATGTTATACCACACTTCATTCTATTCACAAATATACATCACTAATTCCTCATATAAATTCATTCTAAAATAACCTCAAGAAAGTATAATCTGAGTTGAGACTCCAAAAGTGTCTAATCACAGCCTCACGGAAACCTCAACTTATGATTCATCTCCAAGTAATAATAAGTTAAACATGGCAACAAAAGTAATTATAATCATCAAGATACGTTGCTATTTCCTCGAACAACTTCATTCTCGCTAAAGGAACATCAAGATCAATCCACTAAGCCGAAACTAAAATCCATAAACATAACAATTAAAATCTAACTGATAAACTTCTAGAATAATAATAATTCAAAATCATGGCCTATCTCTATTTCCGAAAACTCTTACAACCACCCTAGACATTAAAAGGTCACTCACGAGTTAAAACATGTATGCAACTATATCATATGAAAGACAAGTACAACGTAATGCACAATTATCATACAATGCAACATTATCACATAACACACAATTCAACATATAAGAAGCCAACATCACATAAACAGGTTATATCACAGAAGTAAGTTATAAACAATTAAAGTCACATAAGCAACAAACTTCACATAAGACAAGTTGATCACGTAACTCACATTGGTCACTTAAAGTACATTGAGCACCTAAAGCACGTTGTTTCACATAAGCTAGTTATAAACAATTAAAACCACATAAACAACTAACTTCACACAAGGCACTTTGATCACATAAAACACAATTGTCACATAATACACATTAATCACATAATGCACATTAATCACATAATGCACATTAATTTCAACACATTGAGTACGTAAGACACGTTATCACATAAAACATATTGATCACATTAATTCACTTAACACACAAGGCATACTGGTCACATAGAAAGTTAAACACATAAGTAAATTAATCACATAAACATATTAACATATGTTTCACTTTTCTTTCACTTAATACATACTTGCATGCTTAGACCACTACCCACATTCCGAGGATACCCCGGCTGACAGCTAACATGCGCTCTGATACCACTTAAACTGTCACGCCCCAACACGACCCCTCCTATGATCAGTCAGGACGCAACGGAATTTCGGCAGTATAACGACAGTAAATAGGACACCGAGGTTCCAAACCAACCTCATTAAACATCATACATCCAGCAACTCCTTAATTCAAACAACAACATACAACACAATCATAATATACAATAAACCATCCTCGTTATACGCCTCCGTTCCAACATAACATACAATACCTCAACCTTATCATACATTTCAAAAATAAGTTGAGACATATTTACAACTTAACCATAGACAAAAGAAAGCCACTAAGTTAACACCATTTGGATCATCATCTCCCAACATCTATTACAATAAGAACCACAAAGCATATAAAAGTCTATTAAGCTAATTTACATGACATTAAACAACACATAATCATGGATAAGACTCGGGAACATATGACTCGTCCACGTAAAGTACATTTTCCACATTCTCCTCTTCAGGAGGCACATACTCGTAATCCGGCTCTGCAACACCTGTAAGCATGCATTAATAGAGAGTGAGCTTATATACATAAGCCCAGTGAGGATCCGATAGATCTCGACAGTATTCACTACGCTCCTTGGATTTAGTCCTTTGAGCAAGTAAACACACAACAACATAATAACATAAATAAAGCTATCATCACATAACTATATAACCAATCAATAAGGATACTCTATTTGGTGTAGCTCCAAACGCCATCACGATCTCAACCGTTCTTCTTATAACTCCCCATTACTCACGCACCCGAGGTACCTCACTAGCCCCTTCCCTCCATGACATCTCCGTCATGCGAGCTGGGGGTAGCCTATGGCAGTCATGCCGTTATCAACCCGACAGCCCGACGCTGCCCGAGAGGTGGCACACACATACCAAGACTCCATATTCATCAATCATCATGCAAGCATAAATCAATCAATCAATTGGGAGATCAGCAACAAGAGTGCCCGATTCCCGCATTCAATAATAATCAATCAATAACATCAATATAACATCAATATTAAATTAAACAACAAACAACGTAGTTAGATGACAAAGTAGGCCATCTAACCGGACATGCATAATATACATAATTAAACTCTAAATTACTCAACAACAACTCACCATTCATCACTCGAACACTACCCAACCATCTAAGGCATCGTTCAAGAAATTAAAGAATGACAACCTAAACTTCTAAAATTCATAACTTACAATCTACTAATCCAAACATTGCCAAATCAGTTCCTATCACTCACCCATTCAACCTACTACATTAGCCCTCTCGGAAATCCACCATAACACCTCTAAATCATGCCCGATAACCCTAAAATCCTAAGATGTCATGGCTGGATTTTCCGGATTTTCACACAAACAATGTAATCGAAAATTCGGCATTACAACAGCGCTAACACGTAATTATCAAGTATTTAGAAATCGACGGCAATCGATTTCGAGCAACGCAACTCAATTAAATCAACTTTGAACATTTTAATCAAAATTAAATACCCGGAAAATAAAAATTATGCTATATCCGACAGAAACTCGTAGTATTAGTATATAATGATCCCTAGCATGCAAGGAGCAATAATCTAACATCAGATTTCAATTCTAACGGTTCAATCTTCATTTATACGCAAAAACACAAAAATGACATTTTGAGATCTAGAATTTTTCTCTCACCTTTGATGCGATAAAAGCCTAGGAATGCGTGCAATGCGTGCCCAACAAGCGGAATCCAAGTCGGTGCGAAGTTTCACGGACAAAAACTAGGTTTTTCTTTGAAAAATTGGATTGAAAAGCTTTGAAATTCTCTTTCTTTTTCTCTCCTCTTTCTCTCGGCCATGTGTGTGTTTGTGGAGTGTGTTTTGTGTTGTGTGAGTGTGTGTTGATGACAAGGAGTATTTAAAAGCTTGGTCAATTAAAAAAATGCAAAGTCAAAGTTAGTTTTAATAGGTATTTTTGTGTTTTTAATGACTTGAATTGCATTTTAGTGCTCACCAAGTTAAAAATAATTATGCAACCCCCAAAATATCACAAGTGGATTATTTTTAGGTGACAAGAAGTTTTACATTCAAAGAATTCCACCCGAGTCGGCTTAAAACTCGATTTTCGCAAAAGTCGGTGTAAAAATCCTAATAAATTCTTAAGCCGATTTTAAAACCGTTTTCATCAAACACAGGTCTATTAAAGTCCGTGGACTAGGTCTAGAAGGGTTAAAAAGACCAGTTTCAAAATTATAGCGGACGTGTTTCGAAAACACTATTCACTGAAAATCGACGATAAAATTTCTGACTCCGTTTTTGATGAAAATTTCATGAATGCACATTTAGCACGTATTAGGAGTATTGAAATCAAAATTATAACTTTCTAGGTCCTATAGCACATAAACAGGTCATATGCACGCAAAACGAGACAAAGCACGTAAATCAAGTTAAAGCAGAAAAGTGGGGTTTCACAGGAATAACTACCTATTTTGTGTTGTATACATAGTAGGTATATAATCAAATAGAAAAAATGTTTTATGAATTTCTAATATAATAAATAGAAGGGTAAGGGGTTTGTTGTTGAGAACTTGAAAACTAGAATGAAAATGAATTTTCTATTTTGATAGTTAAAATTGATTGGTCATACCTATCCAATAATCTAAAATCTAATATGAATGACTCACTATTCATTTCGTTTTTGGGTCATAATCGTTATGTAGGAGAGATGGCCGAGTGGTTCAAGGTGTAGCATTGGAACTGCTATGTAGGCTTTTGTTTACCGAGGGTTCGAATCCCTCTCTTTCTGCACCTTCACTTACTTCACCGATTTGACTAAAAACAAATGGATACCTTTATTCCAACAGTTAGACCTTTCTTTGATATAGATTCTTTATTCCTAATTGCTGTGACACGTAAAACACTAGAAAATAGTAAAATAGTAAAAATACTGGAAATAGTAAGCAAGGAATGAAAATATCCCTTTGGTCTATGATATGGAAATGGGAGAAAATCTGGACCAAACCCTATTTCTTAACCTTAGGTTCGCCAAAGGGAAGAAAATTGTCCAAATATGATTTTATTTTAGTTAGGTTTAAGTCTGACGAGAATAATATTCTACGACTAGCAATTCATTTATTTTCAAACCAACCCATTTACTATCTATTATTTGATTGACTAATCCTTTATATTGGAATAGGTGAAGGGTCAAATGGTTTGGTAATCCTTAATGAGGGGATGAATCAAGAGAATTTTGAATCAGAGTTCTGGATTTTTGTTCATCATTCGCTGTAACAATATCTCGGGGTTTACAGCGATAACTTGGTATATCTACTATACACCCATTAACTAAAATATGTCTATGGTTAACTAATTGACGGGCTGCGGGAATAGTCAAAGCCATACCCAATCGAAAAAGGATGTTATCCAAACGCATTTCAAGTAATTGTAGTAAAACTTGACCTGTTGATCCATTGGCTTTTCTAGCGATACAAACATATTTAAGTAATTGTCGTTCTGTAAGACCATAATGAAAAGGCAATTTTTGTTTTTCTTCTAGGCGAATACGATATTGAGATTTTTTCCCGGAACGCGATTGGTTTCTAATATCACTTCCGGCTCTAGGCCTTTTATTAGTTAGTCCTGGTAAAGCCCCCAACCAGTTTATTTTTTTGAAATGAGGTCCTCGGTAACGTGACATAAAGACTCCGTGTTTAGAATAAATTGAATTCTTATTTATTTTATATTTATAAAAATTTTATTTTATAGAATAACTCTAAACTAAAACTGAACTAAATGATAAATGAAGCGAAGTTCACTGAAATAATGTACTATAAAGAAGAATGAGACGAATTGAATAAATATCTAGATCCCTTTCTATTATATAAAAACAAAGATCCTTTTCCTGACATAGTTGGAAGTTCCTCTAACTTAATAAATTCAAAATTCATGGCTTTTGGAAAAAGGGAAAGACACTTTTCCAATATTCAAAGGGTCGTTCTCAACTGTGGAAAAAATTGAAGAAAATAAATGGGGAAAAGCCGGCTATCGGAATCGAACCGATTACCATCGCATTACAAATGCGATGCTCTAACCTCTGAGCTAAGCGGGCCCACATAATAGAAATTTTCTATGCCTAGGCATCCAATAAACTATTCGAATCTTAGTTATTAACTAGTATTTCTTAGATATTCATAATCTATATGAATATAGAAAAGAATAGAATATAGAATTTCAAATAAATATTGAATATTATATAACATAACGATTAATATAATATATAACATAACAATTAATATATTGATAGATAATTTCGATTTGTTTATGACAATTCTCATATTATTAGATAGTCAATATTATTAGATATTTAATATTAACTATTTTTAGTTAGTCAAATTTTCAATTTTGAATTCAAATGACATTTGAAATTCTTTTTCTTACACTTCTCTATTTTATTTGATTTTATTTAGATTTCTATTTAGTTTATTTCGAATTATTTAATAGAATGATTAGTTATAACTAATGAGACGTTCCTCTTCTTTCATTCATAAAGGTGGAAGTTAAGACAAAAAAAACAGAATCGACTGTTCAAGTATTCCAAATTGCATGGGAAAAATGACAGGTTGAGAGACATATATATGGGGTATATATCCATCTATATTGAATTACGGATACAGAAATGATAAAATCATAGTTGATTGGACCAAATATGGATCTCCTATAGAAGATAGAAAAGAGAAAAAACACTTTTTTCGAGATAGGATTCAGTATCTAATGAATTCAATGGTTCCAGGAGAAATGAAAGAAAAAAAGGAAGGATATCACCATGAGATCCTAATCTCAAAACAAAAGGAAAGGGGGATATGGGAAAATTGGTAGACACTACGAACTTAATTGGATTGAACCTTGGTATGAAAACCTATTAAGTGATAACTTTCTAATTCAGAGAAACCCTGGAATTAATAAAAATGGGCAATCCTGAGCCAAATCCTGTTTTTCGAAAACAAAAAAAGTTCAGAAAGCGAAAAAAAAGGATAGGTGCAGAGACTCAATGGAAGCTGTTCTAACAAATGGAGTTGACTGCGTTGGTCGAGGAATCTTTCCATCGAAACTTCAGAAAGGATGAAGGATAAACCTATATACATATGTATTCAATACTCTATCAAATGAAATGATTAATGATAACCCTAATCTATTTTTTTATGAAAAAAAGGAAGAGTTGGTGTGAACCGTTTCCACATTGAAGAAAGAATCGAATATTCATTGATCAAATCATTCACTCCATAGTCTGATAGATCTTTTGAAGAACAGATTAATCAGACGAGAATAAAGATAGAGTCTTGTTCTACATGTCAATACCGGCAAAAATGAAATTTATAGTAAGAGGAAAATCCGTTGATTTTAAAATTCGTGAGGGTTCAAGTCCCTGTATACCCAAAAATCCTATTTGATTTCCAACCATTTATCCTATCCCTCTTTTCGTTAGCGCTTCCAAATTCCTTAGCTTTCTAATTCACTCTATTCTTTTACAAACGGATCTGAGCGGAAATGCCTGTATCTTATCATAAGTCTTGTGAGATACGTATGATACACATAAAAATGAACATCTTTGAACAAGGACTCCCCATTTGAATGATTCACAATGGATATCATTTGTGATGCCTGAGTATTTTTGCCATGCATTCACTTACTGTTGCATCCATTAATTGCACATTTAATTATGTGCTTTACTTATTGTATTTCTTAGTTACTATTCATTCTATTTTTCAACTGCATTATATTAAAAAATTATCATTTTTATTAAATCATATTAATTGTTTAAGGATTGGGAAAATGTGCTTTTGAGCTAGGAGCGATAGGAGCACTCATTTAGAAAATATTTTAGCAAACTAGGAATAGTATTACGTAACTTAACTTAGTGTTTTAATTAGTTAGCATTCATTTTGCACCTTAGACTCATTTTAGAGCTTGTTAGACTCATTTTAATAGCCCACATAAGCACCCAACTTGACCCACATTAATATATAACTCACACAACACCACTTAAGCTCATAATACACAAAAGAAAAAAAAATAAAAGTTGAAAACAGAAGCATAAAAACGGACAAAAGTAAACAGGAAGAAAGAAGGAAGTTTTGCTCTCCAACTCTTCAATCCAAGCCCTTCCAAGCCTCGAGCAAGTAGTTTAGGGTGTGTGCAAGCCTCCTAGGTGTTCCTACGCGCATTGGTGAGGGATTCATGACTCTTTTTTGCATATCTAAAATTGTTGCTCATTTCTTGATTTGTTAGAAATGTGACCAAATGTTATTATAATGCTTATCTATGCTATTATACGTTATATATAGATGCTACAGAACACATTTGATCCATTAGAACATATTTTAAATGGTCAGAATCGTAATTTTGATTTCTGGGGTGAATAGTGACAAATTTATAGGGTTTTGTGTAATTGTGCGTATTAGCTTGATTCAATGCTTCTAATAGATGCCTTAGGTGGTAATGAAGGTAGTCTAATAGTCCCGTGCACTCAAATTGCTCTAAACTTGCATAAAACGTGAAATAGCTGACTTTATAAAAGGGGTTTCGGGGATAATGCTAATCCGTGTGGATTCGGACTTCATATTTGGTATTCTTAGGCTACCTAGGTGCTATAGAAGCTTTACCAACCCTTGTTTGAAGCCTGGTTGAGGTATGTGTAGTTCAAAGCTAAAAGAGAGAAATTGGGGCTTTTGGGATAATTGCGGGCAATTGAATGTGTTTGAGGGTTGTAACGGTGCCTTAGGGGTTAATTAGAAGATTGGTATAGCTTCTCCTTGAATTTGAAACATTAACTTTGATTTGGAAGGAAAATAGCTTGAATAACAAAGGGGTTAACGTGTGAATTCAGTTGTTTCTCACTTCTAAGACCATGACATGACTCCTTGTGTGTTTAAATGTGGTTTCTAATTGTTTTGGAGCTTTTGGTATAGTTCTATGTTTATCTTGAATATGCTTCTTTGTAAAACTGCTTAATTGCTTGTATAAATTGCTTCTATTCTAACTGCTTCGAGGTCAACCTACTTTGTTGATCCTCCTATGTGATATTTCTTATATTGTTGCTATTGTCTTGCCATTGTTAAGTGCATTGCATAGTGGTTGCGCAACCATAGTGTCAGGGGCAGATGTGTTGAATATCCGTTGGGCAGTAGAGGGCTTGCCAGTGGATATTCAAACTCCGTGCCCTAGTCCCTCATTCGCCTGGTCCAGAGATTGCCAGGGGATGTAGGGCCGTAGGATTTTCAGGGTACATCCGGAGTACACCCACTGAAGTGTTTGAGGTTATGCCAGCTTATCATGATCGTGATCGTGGTTTGTGGATCGTGAATGAAGACCAAGTGAAGATTGGAGTACTGGGGTTATGTGAATGTATCCTTTTTAATGTGTGGCATTCAATCTTTTGTCCTTCTTAAATGGTTTTCAGTGATATTAATGCTTAATTGTATTATTTGTTGCATTGCACGCCCAGGGAAACCTTATCCCTCACTGGGCAACATTGGTTGCTCATACCTCGATATCATGTTTCAGGAAGTGCTGAGGGTGGTCCTCAGCTAGTTGACGTGGTAGTGGAGGAGGAAGAAGTGCAGGCGAAGCCTTTACCCTAGTAGCCGTGTGTTTGTTGTCTGAGGTGGATGTGCTTTCTTGTTGCTATATGGTGCACTTGTATTATTATTTTATGATCTATTTTGTGGCCTAAGGGCTATGTATATGCCTTGTAGTTGCAAGTTAAAGATAGTTGGTTGTAGTAAGTGTAGTAATTCTATGACTTGTAATAACTTTTAATTTCTTCTTTTAGTTCTTGCATGCTTGGGGGTGTATGTTTAGATGTATGTTTGGTTTCAACTTCTAAGATTGTTCTAATGTTATCCTAGAATGGCATGTTAAAAAGGTTTAATGAAAAGTAAAGTTGGGTGCATGCTTGTGTGGATCTGAACTATTGTTTGTTTCATGGCTTGGATGGCCTTGAACCTTTGAATTTTAATTATAAAAGCTTGTCTTAGTATATCTTGGCTATTTTGAGCATTTACAGGTTTCCAAAATGTCCGCGGTACAGAGGAGACTATGTCCGTTTATCGGGTCCAGATTTAACCTTTAGCATGGGATTGGGTCGGGGAGTTACATTTAGGTGGTATCAGATCTTATAGATTGCATGAAGCCGGGTTAAATTTCTCGGTCTGTGGGTAGAGGTCTGATATGTGATTTTGTGATTGCATGAATCTGTAGTTCTTCAATTTGCCTAAGTGGAATTTGCATTGGAAATGAACATGCTAGTATGACAATGGAATACAAAAGGTCTTTAAGAGTTAATGTTTGAAAGTGAAAAGTCTAGAATGTCAAGTATGATTAAGTGACTATGAATCTCTTGTATGTGAACATTCTTCTAATATAATATGTGACTTATGTGGATTCATTTGAACTTCTTCTTATGTGTTTTACCTGTAATATATGTAAATGCCTATCATAATACTTTGCATTCTAGCTGTTTGAGATGAGGAGAAGGGGCAGACCGGGGAGAGAGCCGGAAGAAGCTCCTAGGCAGAATGTACCGGGAGAAGGTGAAGGTGTAGCAGAGAATGCACCACCACAGGGACCAAAACCCAACACTGCACAGATTCTGGCTACTATGGCTACTGCTATGAATACCATTGCCCAATTCGTAACTCAGCAGGGTTAGACAAGGGCTGCCAGAGGTAATCAGGCTGCCATAGCCGAAGGTAGTAGTGCTACTGGAGTTAATTTGTATGATAGATTTTCATACCATGGGGCCTACAGCTTCTTCGGACAACTTGATGATATGAAGGTTGAATTGTGGTTGAGGAAGTTTGAAAGGGTGGTTGCAATTCTCGAGTGCAGTGATGAGAGGAAAATTACTTATACCACATTTCTTCTGGAGGGTGACGCTAAGGAGTGGTGGCGTACTATTAGTGAGAAATGGGAAGCTGAGACGGTTCAACATTCATGGGCTAACTTTGTTCATGAATTCTGAGATAATTATATATAAGTGGTTGCCCGTAAGAGACGTCAAGCAGAGTTCATAGCTTTGAAACAGGGAAATATGACAGTAGATCAATATGAGGCTACATTTACTAGGCTTTCCCGTTATGTGCCGGCTTTGGTACAACCAGAGGACATGAAAATGTAGAGATTCATTATGGGATTGAGAAATGATATTATGCTAAATTTGTCTGCGAATGATTACCCTAATTATGCTGCAGTAGTCAGAGCCGCCTCAAGGTATGAAAAACGCAAGGCAGACGTGTTGGCAGAGACTAGTCAATCGCATAAGCGACAGTTCCAGTCTCAGAGTCAGGGGTACCTATGATAACCCGAACCCGGCATGCATTTAATGACATTTAATTGCATTTAATTAAGTGTTATCTTAAATGTAAGCATTGAATTATGTGTTTATTTTTGGTTAAACATTTAATTGTAGCTTTATTTTCATATTTCTTTTGGAAGTAATTAAAATAATACTTGAGTTAATTATTTTAACGGAATATCACCTACATTTCACATTTATGTCAATCGATTTTAGTTTTCTTGCACTTAAATGCTCGGATTTCACTTAAATGAAAAGTAGCTCCGAGCCGGAGTAAATTTTAAACTATGATGCTTTCCAAAAATGATATATTTCTTAGATTCTTTGAGATTTAATTGTTATTCTTCTATTGACGCAAAGTGCATAGCATATCGAGAGAGATAGTTAGGAAATGAATTCGAGTCCTCAGCAAATAGTAAAACTAGTATTTTAGTGCCTTAATTTTATAATTTAATTGTTGTTAGCCAGAATTGATGTTTCCTTAGTTGTTTTAGCCTAAAAATGCATAAAATAAGCTAGTTTGACCAACTTAAGTGAGCTTTGACCAAGGGGATTGACCATTTTGACCTTGTGTCCTTTTAAATAGCCTAAAATAGCAAAATAAAAAAAAAAACAGAACTGAACAGCAGCATAGCAGGGCCGAAAATATGAGGAAAGAAAAAAAAAAGATTTCAAGCCAAAATCTTCGATTCTTCGCGAGGGCTTCCACGGGGTGGTTTCCGAGGCATCCTACGAGGTTTTCCTAGCGTCTAGGAGCGTCTAAGGTGAGGGTTTCATCGTTATTTGTGCATTTGAAATATTTGTTTCTAAACTTTGATTTTTAGAATTTATCCGTAGATTGTTGTTTAAAGCATTTTGATGCTTCTAGAATGTTCCTTGGCAATTGTAGAACGTGTATTTATAGCTTTTTGACATTTTCTGCTGTTAAATGGTGAGATTGCAATTTAAATTGATTAATGAATAGTAATTAGTGAATAGTAAACCCCCGTTTCGATGAAGTTGCTCCGTTACGCATTTTGTTGATGTAGGAAGATGCTAGATATGCTAGAATGACTAAATGCATGGTTTGTTTGGGTTGCGTAATGGAAAAAACGGGAATTAAGCCTTAGTGAAAGTCGGGGTCGTTTAGGTCGAGTTTGGCATTTTCTCGTTTTGCGTGTTGGCATTGTTTCGGGAGGCCATGGAAGCACTTTTGGTGTGATTATGGCGTTGGTTGGGTGTTTGGTTGATATAGTTGTAGTTCAAACGAGCAAAGGGGGAAATCGGGACTTTGCGTGAATTCTAGGGTTAGGTAGGGTTTCGGGGTCTTTAGACGTGCCTTATGGTGACCTAGGAGGATTGACAAAGTCGGTTTCCAGAACTCGTGGCTCGTTTGGAAATGGTAGTGTTTTGATAGTTGGGGCCGATTTGTGATTTTGTTTGTTATCTTGATATTATGCCTATAGAATGCTTAGGATTGCTTGATATACTTGGTTAATTGGTGTTATTGTTGCTTATTATTGCTTGTTATCTCGTTTGTTGTCACTAGTTTGTATTGTTGTGCTATCGCTCATTTATTGCCTTGTATCAAGTCTTGCATTGCATAATGTCTCACGCGTGAGTGATGGGCCTCTCTGGGTAGCCTCGGGTTGCTAGTGTTGGTTGCTCTAGCTTCGCTGCTATTCCCTTTCTCGCTTGGGTTGCCTCCCAGGGAGATTTGGGTCGTAGATTGATGGATACTTCTGGGGTATTCCAAACTGGTGTCATAAGGTGGATGCGCGCTTATTGTCATCGTTGTCAAACATCAAGCTCGAGATTGATGTATCGCTCGTGAAATGGTATATTGCTCGTAAGAGTGAACCATAGCCTTCAGAGTGTGGTATATCTTTGAATGGTTGTGTTAATGCTTTCAGTAATTGCTTATTGTATTGATTGTTTGTTTTGATTGCTTATTTATCAGTTATATTGCTTAACTGTCTTATTTGCATTGCACGACTTTCTTTCTCTCCAATAAGATATCTGTCTCGCCCTCACTGAGTATACGTGTTGTGTATACTCACTTCTCACCACCACATTTCAGGAAATGCCATGTTAGTTGGAAAGTTCGTGATTTCGTGAAAGTCCGTGCTTGAAGAGTTGTCCTGCGTGCCTATGTGACTTGAGTTGTCAAAGTTGTAAAGTTGTATGCTTTTATGTATTATATGTATTTAATGTTAAAGGGGTTGTAATTTTAAGTTTCATTAGATTATGCATTTAGTTAATGTAGCTTAACTTCAATGTATATTTGTAATGACAAAGGAAAAAAGATAGAAAGGTATGATAGTCTAGCTTATGAAATAGGTTGGTGCAGTTTAATTGCTAAGCTTGAATGTATATTTACTTGTGTTTTGCTTGTTGTAAACCAAGGCTCGGATGGCCTTGAGGTGGTTGAATGTTTGGACATGGTATTGGTCCATTTATATGCTATCGCAGGTTTTACATTTCGCCTAGAAACAGGGGAGACTCCGTCCGTTCTTCCTAAAAATTATGCCCGGGTTTTGGTTTGGGTTGTGATTAGATTGAATGATAGAACTCCCGGTCTCGAGAGGGATCGGGGTGTCACATTACCAGAGGCAGACTATTCCAGTGGGGCAGAGTCCACAGCCGAGGCAGACACAGAGTTATACAGGTCCTGTTCAGACTCAGTCACGACCAGCTCAGAGTTAGAGTCAGGGGCAAACCCAAACAACAGTGGTTCGTTCTCAGCAAGGTAGTTTAGCTACCTCTTCTTACGGAGCTCCTACGGGAAGCACTGCTGCAAGACGTCACCAGCAGTGCAGCTTCTGTCAACGCCAGGGTCATACTGAGGATAATTGTTGGAAGAGATTGGGCCGATGTACCGGATGTGGCAGTGATCAACACAGGGTTAGAGACTGCCAGAAATTCACGAATACTAGAGGTCAGACATCTGGTCAAGGCAATCAGACCAAGGGTTCAGCTGCAGTACCAGTACCACGGGGTCAGACCCGAGTTTTTGCCTTAGATGCAGAGGAGCTTCCAGATACGACTGCTGTGGTAGAAGGTACTTTTCTTCTTAATGATCAATCAGTTAAAGTTTTAATTGATTCCAGGGATTCGCATTCATTTATTACACCTATATGTGCACTAAATGCTAAGTTGAAACATGATAAATTGTTGCATGATATTGTGGTTTATACACCTATGGGGCCGAAGTTTGTCACCAAATCTATTTGCAAGGCATGTAATATTTGTATTCAAGGTCGTGTATTTCCTACCAATTGAATTATTCTACCTTTCCACGACTTTGAAATTATATTGGTGATGGACTGGTTAGGTAGATATTATGCTCAACTTGATTATAGAAAGAAGATTGTGAAACTAGAAATGCCTGACTAGCCCGTACTTGAAATAGTAGGAAGTAGAAAATCTACGGGAACTCCTATCATATCTTCTATTAAAGCATAAAAAATGTTAGGCAAGGGTTGTGAGGCTTACTTTGCTTATTTGATTAATCAACCTAGTGATCAATTGAAACTGAATGATGTGCCTATCGTGAGAGAGTTTCCGGGGGTGTTTCCTGAGGAATTACCTGGTTTACCACCTGATGAGAGATAGAGTTTGTGATCGACTTATTACCAGGGGCTACGCCTATCTCTAGGACTCCGTACAAAATGGCTCCACCTGAGTTGCAAGAATTGAAAATTCAGTTGCAGGGTTTACTTGAGAAGGGATTCATTCAGCCGAGTTCTTCACCTTGGGGTGCACCGGTCTTGTTTGTTACAAAGAAAGATGGATCTATTCGTTTATGCATTGATTATCGGGGTCTTAATCAGATAACTATCAAAAACAAATATCCATTGCCTTAGATTGAGTAGTTATTTGATCAGCTGCAAGGTGCCAGGATATTTTCTAAATTCGATCTGAGGCAGGGCTATTATTAGTTAAGGATTAAGGTTGATGATGTTCCCAAAACTTGTTTTAGAACTCGGTATGGTCATTATGAGTTTGTTGTTCTACCATTTGGGTTAACTAATGCTCCTGCCGCATTTATGGATTTGATGCAGAGAGTATTCCACCCATATTTGGATCAGTTTGTGGTTATTTTCATTGATGATATCCTTGTATATTCTAAATATGAGTCTGAACATGAACAACATCTCAAGATTGTATTGCAGACTCTTTAAGAGCATAAATTATTTGCGAAGTTCAGTAAGTGTGAGTTCTGGTTAAGGCAAGTTACTTTTCTGGGCCATATTATTTCTCAGGATGGAATTTCTGTTGATCCAGCAAAGATTGAGGTTGTCATGGCATAGAAACGGCCGGAGACTGTTACAGAAATTCACAGTTTTCTGGGTTTAGCGGGTTATTATAGAAGGTTTGTCAATGATTTCTCTAAAATTGCTAGACCTTTGACTCAGCTCACTCAAAAGAAGACTGTATTTGACTGGAATGAGAAGTGTGAGGCTAGCTTACAGGAATTGAAGAAGAGATTAACCACAGCTCCTATTCTCGCTCTACCTGAGGATACCGATAATCTGGTAATCTATAGTGATGCTACTAAGGAAGGTTTGGGTTGTGTATTGATGCAGAATGGAAAAGTTATTGCCTATGCTTCCAGAAAATTGAAACCGTATGAGCTTAACTACTTGACGCATGACCTTGAGCTTGCAGCTATCATCTTTGCATTAAAGAAATGGCGTCATTATCTTTGGGGTAATAAATTTGAAATCTTTACTGATCATAAGAGTCTGAAATATCTATTTTCTCAAAAATAGTTGAATATGAGGCAGAGGGGTTGGTTGGAGTTGCTTGAGGATTATAATTGTACTATCAATTATCTGCCAGGTAAGGCGAATATTATTACCGATGCTTTAAGTCGAAAGGCTACAGTTGCTAGTCTAATCATCAAAAATTGGGAGTTCATGGAGGAATTATGTTTATGGAGGCCCAACACTTCAGATTCTGGTATTCAATTTGCAAGTTTGCATATTCAATCTCTTTTATTATCCAAGATTAGAGAGGCTCAGCAAGCTGATCTACAATTGATGGAAATCTTAGAAAAGTCAAAAGGGGGAGAGTCGGATTTCAAATTGCATGATTATGGTCTTCTTAAGTTCAAAGGCAGAATTTGTATTCCTTCTTAGCCAACTTTAAAGAACGAAATTATTGCAGAGGCTCATAATTCTAAGTATACTATCCATCCAAGCAGTACTAAGATGTACAGGGATCTGAAATAGAACTACTGGTGGAACAACATGAAGAGAGAGATTGCTGACTATGTTACTAGAATTCTCACATGTTAGAAAGTTAAAGCTGAACATCAGATATCAGCAGGGTTGCTGCAGTCGTTGGCCATTCCTGTTTGGAAATGGGACCATATTACCATGGATTTTGTGTTAGATTTACTGCAGTCATCGAGAGGTCATGATTAAGTCTAGGTTGTCGTGGATAGATTGACCAAAACCTCTCATTTTATTGCTACAAAGAAAACCGAATCTCTTGACAAGTTAGCTAAAATTTATGTTGAAAATATTGTTAGACTTCATGGGATTCTCAAGAGTATTGTGTCAGACAGATATCTCAGATTCACATCTCAGTTCTGGCAGAAGATTCAGAAAGCTTTGGGCACGACATTGAGCTTTAGTACCTCTCATCATCTTCAAACTGATGGACAATCTGAAAGAACTATCTTAATACTTAAGGATATGCTCCGAGCGTGCATTCTGGACTTCGGTAAGAGTTGGGAGAAATACTTACCTCTTGCAGAATTTGCTTATAACAACAATAATCAAGCTACTATCGGTATGGCACCGTATGAGGCTTTGTATGGGCATAAATGCAGATCCCCTTTATATTGGGATGAGGTTGGAGAGTTGAAATCTATTGATCCTACTCTATTTACAGAAATGAACAGAATGATTGATAATGTTTAGCTTATCAGAAAAAGAATGCTTACAGCACAGAGTCGGCAAAAGAGTTATGCAGATAGACGCCGTCGTGATCTGAAATTTGCCGTAGGAAATCGGGTATTTCTGAAAATTTCTCCTCGCAAGGGCTTGATTCGGCATGGTAAGGGAGGTAAACTCAGTCCTCGTTACGTGGGACCATTTGAAGTAATTGAAATTGTTGGTGAATTGGCTTATCGACTAGGTTTGCCTCCTAGCCTGGGTAGAATTCATGATGTCTTCCATGTTTCTTTTCTTCAGAAGTATCAGCCAGATCCTTCTCATGTTCTTGAGCCCGAGCCATTAGAGATTAGTGAAACTTTGACCTACACAGAGAAACCTCTTCGAATTGTTGATTGGAAAGTTCAGGAGCTCAGAACGAAAAGCATTCCGATAGTTAAAGTTCTGTGGGATCATCATGGGTTGGAGGATGCTACCTGGGAAAGAGAGGATCATATGCGAGATTGATATCCAGAGTTATTCGCTAAATCATGTAAGACTTGCGTGGCGCAATTAGTTTGAAGGGGAGAGGATGTGATGCCCGAGTTTTTTTGCCATGCATTCACTTACTGTTGTATCCATTAATTGCACATTTAATTCTGTGCTATACTTGTTGTCTTTCTTAGTTATTATTCATTCCATTTTTCAACTGCATTATATTAATAAATTAGTATTTTTATTAAATCGTATTAATTGTTTTAGGATTGGAAAAAATGTGCTTTTGAGCTAGGAGCGATAGAAGCACTCGTTTAGAAAATATTTTAGCAAACTAAGAATAGTGTTACGTAACTTAACTTAGTGTTTTAATTAGTTAGCAGTCGTTTTCCACCTTAGACTCGTTTTAGAGCTTGTTAGACTCATTTTAATAGCCCACATAAGCACCCAACTTGACCCACATTAATATATAACTCACACAACACCACTTAAGCTCATAATACACAAAAGAAAAAAAAATAAAAGCTGAAAACAGAAGCAGAAAAACAGACAGCAGCAAACAGGAAGAAAGAAGGAAGTTTTGCTCTCCAACTCTTCAATCCAAGACCCTCCAAGCCTAGAGCAAGTAGTTTAGGGTGTGTGCAAGCCTCCTAGGTGTTCCTACGCGCATTGGTGAGGGATTCATGACTCTTTTTTGCATATCTAAAATTGTTGTTCATTTCTTGATTTGTTAGAAATGTGACCAAATGTTATTATAATGCTTATCTATGCTATTATATGTTACATATAGATGCTAGAGAACACATTTGATCCATTAGAACACATTTTAAACGGTCGGAATCGTTATTTTGATTTATGGGTGAATAGTGATGAATTTCTAGGGTTTTGTGTAATTGTGTGTATTAGCTTGATTTAATGCTTCTAATAGATGCCTTAGGTGGTAATGAAGGTAGTCTAATAGCCCCGCACACTCAAATTGTTCTAAACTTGCATAAAACGTGAAATAGCCGACTTTATAAAAGGTGTTTCGGGGATAATGCTAATCCGGGTAGATTCGGACTTCACATTTGGTATTCTTAGGCAACCTAGGTGCTATAGAAGCTTTACCAACCCTTGTTTGAATCCTGGTTGAGGTATGTGTAGTACAAAGCTATAAGAGGGAAATTGGGGCTTTTGGGGTAATTGCGGGCAATTGCACATGTTTGAGGGTTGTAAGGGTGCCTTAGGGGTTAATTAGATGATTGGTATAGCTTTCCCTTGAATTTGAAACATTAACTTTGATTTGGAAGGAAAATAGCTTGAATAACAAAGGGGTTAAAGTGCAAATTCAGTTGTTTCTCGCTTCTAAGACCATGACATGACTCCTTGTGTGTTTAAATGTGGTTTCTAGTTGTTTTGGAGCTTTTGGTATAGTTCTATGCTTATCTTGAATATGCTTCTTTGTAAAACTGCTTAATTGCTTGTATAAATTGCTTCTATTCTAACTACTTCGAGGTCAACCTACTTTGTTGATCCTCCTATGTGATATTGCTTATATTGTTGCTATTGTCTTGCCATTGTTAAGTGCATTGCTTAGTGGTTGCGCAACCATAGTGTTAGGGGCGGATATGTTGAATATAGGCTGGGCGGCAGAGGGCTTGCCAGTGGATATTCAAACTCCGTGCCCTAGTCCTTCATTTGCCTGGTCTGGAGATTGCCAAGGGATGTTGGGTCGTAGGATTTTCGGGATACATCCGGAGTACACCCACTGGAGTGTTTGGGGTTATGCTGGCTTATTGTGATCGAGATCGTGGTTCGTGGATCGTGAATGAAGACCAAGTGAAGATTGGAGTACTGGGTTAAGTGAATGTATCCTTTTTAATGTGTGGTATTCAATATTTTATCCTTCTTAAATGGTTTTCAATGCTATTAATGCTTAATTGTATTATTTATTGCATTGCACGCCCCGGGAGACCTTATCCCTCACTGGGCAATAGTGGCTGCTCATACCTCGATATCATGTTTCAGGAAGTGCTGAGGGTGATCCCCAGCTAGTTGAGCTAGTAGTGGAGGAGGAAGAAGTGCAGGCGGAGCCTTTGCCCTAGTAGTTGTATGTTTGTTGTCTGAGGTGGATGTGCTTTCTTGTTGCTATATGGTGCACTTGTATTATTATTTTATGATCTATTTTGTGGCCTAAGGGCTATGTATATGCCTTGTAGTTGCAAGCTAAAGATGGTTGTAATAAGTGTAGTAATTCTATGACTTGTAATAACTTTTAATTTCTTCTTTTAGTTCTTGCATGCCTGGGGGTGTATGTTTAGATGTATGTTTGGTTTCAACTTCTAAGATTGTTCTAATGTTATCCTAGAATGGCATGTTAAAAAGGTTTAATGAAAAGTTAAGTTGGGTGCATGCTTGTGTGGATCTGAACTATTGTTTGTTTCATGGCTTGGATGGCCTTGAACCTTTGAATTTTAATTATAAAAGCTTGCCTTTGTATATCTTGGCTATTTTGAGCATTTACAGGTTTTCAAAATGTCTGCGGTATAGAGGAAACTCTGTCCGTTTATCGGGTCCAGACTTAACCTTTAGCATGGGGTTGGGTCGGGGCGTTACATCATTTCTCATACTAAAACTTACAAAGTCGTCTTATTGAAGATCCAAGAAATTTCAGGACTTGGATAAAAGGAATCTTCTTTCATCCTTTTAATTGACATAGACCCAAGTCATCTAATAAAATGAGGATGATACATTGGGAATGGTCGGGATAACTCAGTTGGTAGACCAGAGGACTGAAAATCCTCGTGTCACCAGTTCAAATTTGGTTCCTGGCACATGATTAATTTGTATGAGCTTCTTTTCGAAATTAGAAGATTTGAATCGACATACCTTTTCATTTCTAGTCTAGATCATAAAATACAGACTTTTATCCATTTCAGTTGGATATACCCCATCTATAAAATAGATGGGTAGAGTTTATTAGACAAACTATCTAAAAGAATTAGGTTCTATTTCTTTATTTATTCCCTTGTTCAAAAAGAATGTTAATACTTTATACATATTCGAAAGGTTAACTTAGTTGGTTGAAAAACTCAAAAGTCGAATCTGGAGGAGTTGAAATAGACAAGATTCAGTTCAGATAGAACACAAATAAATAAAATATGATACCCTTTTATTTCTTTGTATTCTCTTTCATATTTCATTTCTTCATTTCTCCCTACATGGCTTTCTATTTCTAGAACCCATCTAAGTAATGTGCACAGTACAAAGTTCATGAAGTAGAACTCGTTTGGTTCATCCTATTGGTTTGGTTCGTCCGAAATAAGTATCTTCCAAATAAATATGAGAATCCAATGAATCCCTAATTGTCTTTTTTTTTAGCCTATCCACAATTCCCTAATACAAAATGAGACTTCCATTATTTTGGTTAATCTAGAACAGAACGTACAATCCCTGAATATCTAAAATTGGAAATTGTATAAGTGGAAACTAGTTTCTTATCATTCAATGAGCATCTTGTATTTCTTAAAAATTGGGGGCAATATAATCCTTACGTAGGGGCCATCCTATCCAACTTTCATGCATTAAAATACGTTTCAAGCGTGGATGATTATCATAAGAGATTCCCAACATATCATAAGATTCTCATTCTTGAAAATCCACACTTTTCCAAACCCAGAAAACAGATGGAATTCTCGGATTTCTCCTTGAGGCAAATACTTTTATGCATACCTCTTCTGGTTGATCCACACCATACTCTATTCTCGTAAGATTATAGACACTAGCTAACAGTCCGCCGAGTGCTACATCATAGGCACATTGGGAGCGTAGATAGTTGTAACCATATACATACAAAATGACAGCAATAGAATGCCAATCCTTGGGCTTTATTGGTAAAGTCTCTATTCCTTGGTAATCAAAGCCCAAAGATCTATGAATTAGTCCATGCTTGACTAGCCAAGCAGACAAATGACCCTGCATCTTTTTTATCTCTCCCTCATTTTTATTTGTATAAGTATTTCACGTTTACGATGAAATTTATGAAGATTGACCTGATACTTGTTATTTTGTACAAAACAAAGGAGTTCTGTCTAATTCACTAATTCGTGGGAAGATGCTGAACTTTTGTATTTGAAAAAAGTTTCAGTAGGGATCTCTGAAGTTGATAAAGGAATCTTTGATCATAATTTACAGTATGAATACTGCGTCCAACATGAAACTTGTGAGTGGTAGTAAAACACCGATTCGCTCGTTGAGACCTATTCTATCTTCATAGATTTCTTGATATATTTTCTTACGAAGTTTTGTTATAGCATATATAACTGCTTCCGGTTTAGGTGGACAGCCATGCAAATAGACATCTACAGGAATTAGCTTATCGACCCCCCGAATAGTACTATAAGAATCGGTACTGAACATCCCCCCTGTAATTGTACACGCTCCCATAGCAATAACATATTTTGGTTCCAGCATTTGTTCATATAATCTCACTAAAGAGGGGGCCATTTTCATTGTTACTGTTTCGGCTGCTAAAATTAGATCCGCTTGTCTAGGACTCGATCTTGGTACTAGTCCATAACGATCAAAGTCGAATTGCGAGCCTATTAGTGAAGTAAATTCAATGAAGCAACAACTGGTACCATAGAGAAGCAGTCATAAACTAGAGAGTCTTGACCAATTTGAAAGATTATTTAATGTAGTTGAAATAACTGAATTTGGGGTTGTTCGATCAAGTAAAGGAAACTCAATGGAATTCATAACTGTCTCAATCTTTTTTTTTTCCTTTTTTCTTTTTATTGTCTGAACATTCAAGAGCTAAGACCATTCCAATGCCCCCTTTTGCCATGCATAAACTAAACCAACAATTAAGATAAGTACGGAAATTAAAACTTCTATAAATACAGATACACCCAATACATCGAAACTCATTGCCCATGGATAAAGAAAAATTGTTTCAACATCAAAAACAACAAAAACTAGAGCAAACATATAATAACGGATTCGAAATTGTAACCAAGCGTCGCCTATTGGTTCTATACCCGATTCGTAACTAGAAAGTTTCTCTGGTCCTTTGCTAGTCAGGGCTAAAACTCTGGAAATAAAAAATGCCAAAGTAGGAATAAGACTTGATATTATTAAAAATGCCCAAAAAATATCATCTTAATAGAGCAGAAACATAGACACACTCCTATGAGCGTGGAAAATATACCCGATTGGTTGATTCGAATTGGAATAATTGGAATTGTCAAGTCATCCATAACTTTTTATCCAAAACAAGAATTCATTTTATTTTGATCGAACCGTCTAGTTTCCTTTGTTTACTCTGGGGCATATCTCATTTCAAGATTCATCGACTAGAATCTGATTTCCATTATACTTATTTCGAGTTTATTTAGTTAGTATAACTCTATATTTATATATTACTTATACAAATTCTTTTATTTTCACCTAGGATTCTAGAAAAGAAATTCCAAATCATTCCTATTTTTTTGTTTAGAATTTTTAACTATATATATATATAGTTATTAACTATATATTTATATATTTTTTATATTGATTATTTTCTATATTATTATACTTTATTTTATATATTTCGATTTTGATTATGAATATAATCAGAAGATTTTTTGGTTTTTTGTTTCTTAGTGATTTAGAATAGAGCAAGTAGTCAAATGGAAGTAAGAGAGTGTATAGGAATTTCCATCTTTGGATTTAGAATATCTTGGTATTGGTATATTCCTTTTATTAGAATCTAGGTGGAGGGGTTTCTATTGGTTGAATACAGAAAAAGAAGACTACCCTTTTCTTTTTGTCTTGTGCTTCCTTAGGTCTAGGTAAGGTATACGAAGAAAAAGCCTCTTTGACATTGTTGACAATGAAAAAGATATTCGTTTTTCAACAAACTTTAGCTTGTACACAAATACCGCTGGTCATTTCTAGATCCATGTGAATTCCTCTTTGGTGTTTTTAACTGGGCTCGTGTTATAATTTTTATTGAAAAAATTCACTAGGATTAGGTATACCAAACCAAAAAAGGGAGTATCACTAACTCCTTAATTGTGGACAGGAAAATTGATATAGAATTCACCCCCAAAGATTGATGACAAAATGTTGTTTTCTTTTCTTTATCCACGATTAGAAAATATCGATTGGATCCATTGAAATGCATTTTTGCTTTCAGTTTTCTGTTCTGCTTTAAATTTAAACGATTCCCGTGAGTGATCTTATAGGAATAATTTTATTTCGATGAACCCACCAGTCAGTTATAAGTAACAAACAATAATGAAGAAACAAAAATTATACAACAGTTTTTTGAATTTTCATGGGTTCTAGGGCTATACGGACTCGAACTGTAGACCTTCTCGATAAAACAGATCAAACTGATTATTAACAAAATGATCTGAACTGTTTCAAAGACCCAACATGCATTTTTTTGCATTGGGCTCTTTCATTAACTGATAGAAATATTAGCTAGTCTGCCATATTTTTTCTTAACATAAAAATAAGATAAGGAGATGGCTCCATGTGCTCTGATTCATTATTTGGGGATTTCTAATTCAGGAGTACTACCAAAGTGTTTCAAAGGTGGGGTTATTTTGACGGGGGTCTGCCTCTGGCCTAGATCAACCTAAGTTAAATGAAGTCTCTATCGTTCTGCTTAAAAAATCAAATATGAAACTTCATACACCTTAAAGTTCATAGGACGAAAAGAGAGTTTTTTGAGGTCCTTATACTCATTATGCCTAGCATTTAATAGACTGGGTATTCACCTTATCAATATATCAAATCAATGATAGGGTCTGTTTGGCACCTAAATAAGCACCTAAATCGGACCTAACCATTTGTCAGGCTATTGTTCCCTCAAAGTTATGGAGTAAGACATTGATTTCTCAATAAGATCTATTTTTTTTGATTGTATGATGGACTCCCCTGAAAAACATTGGCGCGCATGTAAACGAGGTGCTCTACCAACTGAGCTATAGCCCTTAGTGCTTGTGATACATATTTTATCATGTATATAATTTCTTGTCAAGATAAATATTCCATGAGCCAATATCATAAATATTTGATCTCTTTGAGTGCTATTGCTTAGATTAGTATTGCTTATAAGTAATATGATATTTATAATCCATCGATGGGATGGGTTTCATTTGGTTCTCTTTAGGATGATAAAAGACCTACTTAACTCAGTGGTTAGAGTATTGCTTTCATACAACGGGAGTCATTGGTTCAAATCCAATAGTAGGTAGAACTTATTAGATACCGGAGTCAATGGTATCTAATAAGTTTTTAGACCCACCCTCTTTAATTTTAATTGATTTTGTATCTTTTCTATTTCATTTTTTAATTTGATTTTCGTTGTATCAAAATTAGATTCTACTTGATTGTATTCACTCGACAAAATCAAATCAAAATAGGTTTAGAAACAAAACTTCTTTTGATTATTCGAACGCACCAACTAGTTATGAAATCATCGCATTGATAGACTCTACTCGTGTCCTAGCTCGTCGGAGAGCTAGATTTGCCTCAATTGTTTGTCTCTTTCCTTTAGCTTTTCTCAAATTAGCTTCCGCTATTTCAAGAGTTTTATGAGCTTCTTGTGGATCAATGTCACTAGCTTTCTCCGCATCATTTACTAAAACAGTGATCTCATTATTACTTATTCTAGCAAAACCACCCATCAGAGCCATCGTTACCCATTGGTCGTTAAGGCGTATTATCAAAATACCTATATCTACAGTTGTGGCAATAGGGGCGTGATTTGGTAATACGCCAATTTGACCAATATTAGTAGATAAAATGATTTCTTTCACTTCTAAATCCCATGCAATTCGATTAGGGGTCAGTACACAAAGATTTAAGGTCATTTCTTCAAATTGCTCTCCATTTTTAAGTTCATAGCCTTCGCGGTAGCTTCATCGATATTACCTACCAAATAAAAGGCATGTTCAGGAAGACCATTTAATTCTCCGAAAAGGATCAATTGAAACCCTCTAATTGTTTCTACTAGACCAACATATTTTCATGGAGAATCGATAAATACTTCTGCTACGAAAAAGGGTTGTGATAAGAAACGCTCAATTTTTTACTCTCTTGCTACGGTTAAATGATCCTCTTCAGATCATTTGTCCAACCCAAGGATAGCTATAATGTCCTGAAGTTCTTTATAACATTGTAAAGTTTGCTTCACTCTTTGTGTAGTTTCATAATGTTCCTCACCAACGATCTGAGGTTGAAGCATGGTTGACGTTGAATCTAAAGGATCTACTGCTGGATAGATCCCTTTGGCAACTAATCCTCTCGATAGTACGGTAGTAGCATCTAAATGTGCAAATGTCGTCGCAGGAGTAGGGTCGGTCAAATCATCTGCGGGTACATAAACTGCTTGAATAGAATTTATGGACCCTGCTTTGGTAGAAGTAATTCTCTCTTGTAAAGAACCCATTTTAGTACTCAGGGTGGGTTGATAACCCACAGCGGAAGGCATTCTACCCAATAAGGCCGATACTTTGGATCCTGCTTAAACGAAACAGAAGATATTGTCGATAAATATAAGTACGTCTTGTTCATTAACATCTCATAAATATTCCGCCATAGTTAGGGCAGTCAAACCAACTCTCATACGAGCTCCTGGCAGTTCATTCATCTGGCCGTAAACTAGAGCTACTTTGGATTCTGTAATATTTTCTTCATTAATAACTCCAGATTCTTTCATTTTCATGTAAAGATAATTTCCTTCGTGAGTACGTTCACCCACTCCGCCAAATACGGATACACCCCCATGAGCTTTGGCAATATTGTTAATCAATTCCATAACGAGTACTGTTTTACCCACTCCAGCTCCCCTGAATAGTCCAATTTTTCCTCCACGGCGATAAGGGGCTAAAAGATCTACTACTTTAATTCATGTTTCAAAAAGTAGATAATTTTGTATCTAACTGTATAAAAGCGGGTGCAGGTCTACGAATAGGAGATGTTGTACGAGTATCTACATGACCTAAATTATCAACAGGCTCTCCAAGCACGTTGAAAATTCATCCCAGAGTCGCTCCACCAACCGGAACACTTAGAGGAGTTCCTGTGTAACGCCCCGACCCAACCCCATGCTAAAGGCTAAGTCTGGACCCGATAAACGGACATAGTCTTCTCTGTACCGCGGACATTTTAGAAACCTGAAAATGCTCAAAATAGCCACAATATACTAAAACAAGCTTTTATAATTAAAATTCCAAGGTTCAAGGCCATCCAAGCCAAAAGACAAACGAAAGTTCAGATTCACACAAGCATGCACCCAACTTAACTTTTCATTAAACCTTTTTAACATACTATGCTAGGATAACATTAGAAGAAGTCTTAGAAGTTGAAACCAAACATACATCTATACATACACCCCAAGCATGCAAGAACTAATAGAAGAATTAAAAATTATTACAAGCCATAGTATCTCAAAGCTATCACTACAACCAACTGTCTTTAACTTGCAACTACAAAGCATATGCATAGCCCTAAGGCCACAAAATAGATCATAGTATAATAATACAAGTACGCCATAAAGCAACAAGAAAGCACATCCACCTCAGACAACAAACACATAGCTACTAGGGCAAAGGCTCAGCCTGCACTTCTTCTTCTTCCACTACCACCTCAACTAGCTGGGGATCATCCTCAGCACTTCCTGAAACATGATATCGAGGTATGAGTAACACTGTTGCCCAGTGAGGGATAAGGTCCCGGGGCGTTCAATGCAACAGGTAATACAATTAAACAATAATAGCAATTAAACAATTCAAGAAATAACAATATCTTAAATAACCACACATTAAAAATGATACATTTCACTTAACCCCAACACACCAAATCTTCAATCCACGAACACGATCCACGAACCACGATCGCGATCACGATAAGCTGGTATAACCCCCAAACACTCCAGTGGGTGTACTCCAGATGTACCCCGATAATCCTACGACCCAACATCAATTGGCAATCTCCGGACCAGGTGAATGAGGGACTAGGGCACGAAGTTTGAATATCCACTGGCAAGCCCTCTGCCGCTCAGCCAATATTCAACACATCCGCCCCTGACACTATGGTTGCGCAACCACTATGCAATGCACTTAACAATGACAAGATATCAATAATATTATAAGCAATAACACGTGGGATGATCAACAAAGTAGGTTGACCTCAAAACAGATAGATTAGAAGTAGTTCAATAAGCAAACAAGAGGTTTACAAAGCGGAAAATCCAAGATACATTTAGAACCCAACCAAAAGCTTCAAAATAACTTGAAGTCACATTTAAACACATATGGAGACATGCCAAGGTCTTGGATGCAAGTGACAGTCAAATTTACCCTTAAACCCCTTTGTAATCCCGTCCGTTTTTCTTCCAAACTCATATTAAGGATTCCAATTCGAGGGAAGGCTATACCAATCTTCTAATTAACCCTTAAGGTACCCTTACAACCCACAATTTCATCCAATTACCCGCAATTACCCAGAAAGCCCTATTTTCCCTCTTATAGCCTTGAACTACACATACATCAACCAAGCTTCAAACAAGGGTTAGAAAAGTTTCTATAGCACCTAGGTAGCCTAAGAATACTAAAAGCGAAGCCCAAATCCACCCAGATTCGCAGTATCCCCGAAACCCTTTTGTTAAAGTGGGCTAATTCATGTTCTATGCCAATTTAAAGCAATTCAAATGCACGGGGCTATTAGACTACCTTCATTAGCACCTAAGGCATCTATTAGAAGCATTGAATCAAGCTAATAAGTGCAATTACACAAAACCTTAGAATTCTGTCACTATTCACCTCATAAATCAAATTAACGATTCTAACTGTTTAAAATGCGAACCAATGGCTCAAATACGTTCTCTAGCACTTATATACAAGGTATAATAGCATAGGTAAGCATTACATTAGCATTGGAACATATTTCTAACAAATCAAGAAAATAACAACAATTTTAAAATGCGCAAAAAGTCATGAAATCCCTCACCAATACGCGAAGGAGCTCACGGGAGGCTTGCAAACACCCTAAACTATGTGCTTCTAGCTTGGCTTGGCTTGAAGAGAAGAATTGAAGATGAAAAATTTCTCCCAAGTGCAAGAGAGGGCTATCGGGTTCTGCACAGTGTTTTTCAGCTCTATTTTTTTTTGTTTTGCAAATTATGAGCTTAGTTGTGTCATGTGTTGAGTATATATTTGAGTGGGGTCAAGTGGTTGTTTAAATGGACTTCTAAAATGAGCGTTGTTAACTTTAAAACGAGCCTAAGGTGAAAAGTGTAAGCTAGCTAATTAAATTACTAAGTTATGTTACGTAACACTATTCCTAGTTTGCTAAAAACATTTTCTAGATGAGGGTTCTGAATGCTAATCGCTCAAAGGCACATTTTCCCATTCTTTTAACAATTAATATGATTTAATAAAATTTCTAATTCACTAATATAATGTAGTTTAAAAATGGAGTGAATAGTGGCTAAAGAAGACAGTTAATAAAGCACAGAAGGAAATGCGCAAATAATAGGTGCAACAGTAAATTAATGCAAGGCAAAAAGCTTGGGCGTCACATCTTGTGTCAACCACTTCCATTCCCCTCATTAGACCATCTATAGCACTCATAGCTACAGCTCTAACTTGATTATTTCCTAATAATTGTTGTACCTCACAAGTCACATTAATTGGTTGACCAACTGTATCTTGACCTTTAACTACTAGAGCGTTATAAATATTAGGCATCTTGCCCGGTGGAAATGTGACATTTAGTACTAGACCGATGATTTGGACGATACGCCCCAGGTTTTTTTTTCAAGCGTGGAAACCCCAGAACTAGAAGTAGTAGGATTGATTCTTATAATAAATAAATATGTCAAATTTTTTTTGTGAAAATTATCGAATTCAAAATAAATGTCCGATAGCACGTCGATCGGTTAATTCAATAAGAAATGGGATGTAGTACTTGATTTCTTGGTACCATCCAATCGAATCCAATTCAATTGTTTACGTATTCAATCTTCAATGAGTGAATTTTCATGTTCAACCAACCTTTTTTAAAAATCTCAAGTGGATGAATACGAATCTTGAGAAATTCTTTCATTTGTCTATCATTATAGACAATCCCATCTATATTATATATTCTATGGAATTCGAACCTGAACTCTATATTAATTGCGATTCATTATTTCTATCTCATTGGCTCTTCTTAATTTTTTCTTTCAGCATATCGATTTACGCCTAGCCTATTCGTTTCTTTTTCTTTTCATTTTTCTTTATACCTTTTCATAGATGAATTCTACATATTTTCACATCTAGGATTTACATATACAACATGTATCACTGTCAAGAGGGAATTTCTTATTATTTAGGTTAGTTAGGTATTTCGATTCCAAAAAAAAAAAAAGTAAAAAAAAAAAAAGGGTTGCGCTATATATATGAAAGAGTATACACTAATGATGTATTTGGAAAATCACCTTGTCTAATAATCAAACATTCTGGTTAGTTGATAATATTAGTATTAGTTCGGAATTTTGTGAAAAATTCCTATGAAAAGTTTCATTAACAGCTAATTCGTGTCGAGTAGACCATGTTGTTGTTAGAATTCTTAATTCATGAGTTGTAGGGAGGGATTTATGTCACCACAAACAGAGACTAAAACAAGTGTTGGATTCAAAGCTGGTGTTAAAAAGTACAAATTGACTTATTATACTCCTCAATACCAAACCGAAGATATTGATATCTTGGCAGCATTCTGAGTAACTCCTCAACTCGGAGTTCCCCTTGAAGAAGCAGGGGCCGCAGTAGCTGCCGAATCTTCTACTGGTACATGGACAACTGTGTGGACCGATGGACTTACCAGCCTTGATCGTTACAAAGGGCGATGTTACTACATCGAGTCCATTCCTGGAAAAAAAGAGCAATTTATTGTTTATGTAACTTATCCTTTAGACCTTTTTAAAGAAGGTTTTGTTACTAACATGTTTACTTCCATTGTAGGTAATGTATTTGGGTTCAAAGCCCTACACGCTCTACGTCTGGAAGATCTACGAATCCCTCCTGCTTATATTAAAACTTTCCAAGGCCCGCCTCATGGGATCCAAGTTGAGAGAGATAAATTGAACAAGTATGGTCGTCCTCTGTTGGGATGTACTATTAAACCTAAATTGGGATTATCTGCTAAAAACTACAGTAGTGCAGTTTTTCAATGTCTTCGCGGTGGACTTGATTTTACCAAAGATGATGAAAATGTGAACTCCCAACCATTTATGCGTTAGAGATATCGTTTCTTATTTTGTGCCGAAGCAATTTAGAAAGCACAGGCTGAACAGGTGAAATCAAAGGGCATTACTTGAATGCTACTGCAGGTAACTGCGAAGAAATGATCAAAAGGGTTGTATTTGCTAGAGAATTGGGAGTTCTTATTGTCATGCATGACTACTTAACAGGGGGATCCACTGCAAATACTAGCTTGGCTAGTTATTGCCGAGATAATGGTCTACTTCTTCACATCCACCATGCAATGCATGCAGTTGTTGATAGATAGAAGAATCATGGTATACACTTCTGTGTACTAGCTAAAGCGTTACGTATGTCTAGTGGATATCATATTCACTCTGGTACCGTAGTAGGTAAACTTGAAGGGGAAAGAAACATCACTTTGGGCTTTGTTGATTTACTGCATGATGGTTATATTGAAAAAGACCGAAGTCACGGTATATTTTTCACTCAAGATTGGGTCTCTCTATCGGGTGTTCTGCCTATGGCTTTAGGAGGTATTCACGTTTGGCATATGCCAGATTTGGTCGAAATCTTTGGGGATGATTCCGTACTACAGTTCAGTGGAGGAACTTTAGGACATCCTTGGGGTAATGCGCCAGGTGCCGTAGATAACTGAGTCTCTCTAGAAGCATGTGTACAAGCTCGTAATGAAGGGCATAATCTTGCCAGTGAGGGTAATGAAATTGGTCATGAGGCTAGTAAATGGAGTCCTGAACTAGCTGCTGCTTGTGAGGATGGAAGGCGATCAAATTTGAGTTGAAAGACGTGGATACATTGGATAAGTTTAAAGATTAAAGAAGTGGATAATGCGAAGAAGTAATTACCGTTTGTTCTTTTAATTGAATTGCAATTAAACTCGGCCCAATCTTTTACTAAAAAGGATTGAGCCGAATACAAAGAGTCTATTGCATGTTTTTTGGCTAAATATATACTTATCTAGATAGACAAGATTTGAAATACAAAATCTAAGACTAAATCAAAATCTAAGACTCAAATGTTTCTATTGTTGTCTTGGATCCACAATTAATCCTATGGATCCTTAGGATTGGTATATTCTTTTCTATCCTATAGTTCAAGCCAAGTATCACAACATTTTCTACCCATCCTGTATATTGTCCTTTTTTGTTCCGTGTTAGAATAGAACCTTAATTTATTACTTAAGTTAGATATTAGATGAGATTTTACAAAAAAAATTCTTTATAGGAGAGAACAAATATTTCTTTTTTTTTTCGATGCGAATTTGACACGACATAGGGGGAACCGTTCTTTATCATTCTTTTTATAATAAAATAAAAGTGAGTCTTTTCTATTCATATATAGGTGAAGTTTTACCCCGGATTCCCACAAAAGAGAATCATTTTTTTCAATACTCGTACTCCTTATTAGTTAATAATCCTAGTGATTGGATTTCTATGTTTATTCTGATAAGAGATAAATAAGATATTCAAATAAATTATTTTAGATCGAATGACTATTCATCTATTGTATTTTCATGGAAATAGGGGGCAAAAAAACTCCATGGAAAGATGGTGGTTTAATTCGATGTTGTTTCATAAGTTTAAGATGAAGTTAGAATGCAGGTGGGGGCTAAATAAATCAATGGACAGTCCTGGTCCTATTGAAAATACCAGTGAGAGTGAAGATCCGAATCTAAAAGATAGGGCTAAAAACATTCATAGTTGGAGGGATCGTGACAATTCTAGTTACAGTAATCTTGATTCTTTATTCGGTGTCAAAGACATTCGGAATTTCATCTCTGATGACACTTTTTTAGTTAGGGATAGTAATGGAGACAGTTATTCCATATATTTTGATATTGAAAATCAGATTTTTGAAATTGACAACGATCATTCTTTTCTGAGTGAACTAGAAAGTTCTTTTTATAGTTATCAGAATTCTAGTTATCTGAATAATAAACATACGAGTGAAGATCCGTACTATAATTGTTACATGTATAATACTCAATATAGTTGGAATATTCACATTAATAGTTGTATTGACAGTTATCTTCAGTCTCAAATCTGCATTAAGACTTCCACTATAAGTGGTAGTGATAATTATAGTGACAGTTACATTTCTAGGTCCATTTGGGGTGAAAGTCAAAATAGTAGTGAAAGCGAGGGTTTTAGTATACGAACTCGCACGAAGGGTAGTGATTTAACTATAAGAGAAAGCTCCATTGATCTCGATGTAACTCAAAAATACAGACATTTGTGGGTTCAATGCGAAAATTGTTATGGATTAAATTATAAAAAGAATTTGAAATCAAAATGAATATTTGTGAACAATGTGGATATCATTTGAAAATGAGTAGTTCAGATAGAATCGAACTTTCGATCGATCCAGGTACTTGGGATCCAATGGATGAAGACATGGTCTCTTTGGATCCCATTGAATTTCATTCGGAGGATAAGCCTTATAAAGATCGTATTTATTCTTATCAAAGAAAGACAAGATTAACTGAGGCTGTTGAAACGGGCATAGGCCGACTAAACGGTATTCCCCTAGCAATTGGGGTTACAGATTTTCAGTTTATGGGGGGTAGTATGGGATTCGTAGTAGGGGAGAAAATAACTCGTTTGATTGAGTACGGTACCAATAAATTTCTACCTCCTATTATAGTGTGTACTTCCGCGGGGGGAGGGGGGGCACGTATGCAAGAATGAAGTTTGAGCTTGCTACAAATGGCTAAAATATCTTCTGCTTTATATGATTATCAATCAAATAAAAAGTTATTTTATGTATCAATCTTTATATCTCCTACTACTGGTGGGGTGACAGCTAGTTTTGGTATGTTGGGGGATATCATTATTGCTGAACCCAATGCCTACATTGCATTTACAGGTAAAAGAGTAATTGAGCAAACATTAAATAAAACAGTACCGGAAGGTTCACAAGCGGCTGAATATTTATTCCAGAAGGGCTTATTTGACCTAATCGTACCATGTAATCCTTTAAAAAGCATTCTTAGTGAACTATTAAAGCTTCACACTTTCTTTCCTTTGGATCAAAATTCAATCAAGTAGAGCACTAAGTTCAATTATTTTATTTGTAGCAAACGAGTAGTTAGTTTAGGGGAATCAAAGTAAATAAGAATGAAGTTTTCTTTGCTTTGGTCATATAAGATCTAATTGTAGAAAGAAGCAAAAGTTGCGGATAACTCTTTTTTTTACCTATATTCCCATTCCCGATTACTAATCAAGAAGCCTCGATCAACAAGATAAAAGAGTGAATTCTACCTTTCATGAAATTAGGCAAATAAAATGAATTTCATCTTCTTGTCTTACATATATAATTCAAATATAGAAAATATAAATTATTCTATATAGATATAGAATTTTGTATCTTCTTCTATCTCCCGCAAATCCCATTTTGGGTAAAAATACCTGTTGGGTCGGATTCTAACCAATCTTTCGATAATTCGTAAGAAACTCTTTCTTTATTAAATTAAAAGACAAAGAAATGAAGAAAAATAATAAAATAGATTATCATACATATCTTTCATGTAGAAAGATGAATAAAATAAGTCCATTTATTTAGTTCGACATTCCTTGCACTTATTCTATATACTCACTTAGATATATAGATACTTAGATCTATACTAAGAATTTATTATTTAATTAATAAAAATTAATTATCTATGAATTTACGAATTAATAATAATTACAATTCTTAATTATAATTACTATAAGATATCTTTATTTAAAAATAATAATAGGTACAAATAGTAAATCGAGGTACCCTTTCTATGACAACATTCAACTTTCCTTCTATTTTTGTTCCTTTAGTAGGCCTAGTATTTCCGGCAATTGCAATGGCTTCTTTATTTCTTTATGTTCAAAAAAACAAGATTGTTTAGATCCGATGGGAATCAATCTCATACCATCCAGTTTTTTTTTTTAAACTTAGACTTGTATCATAACACAGATATCTATTTAGTGGAATATGGTATACCATGTGATTTCTGCCGAACATAGAGGAAAATCTCTTATGCCTGCAGAAAGATGATATATGTGGGTAAATAACTTCTAGCTATTTTTAAATCGATCAGGATCACTGGATGGATGAAATAGAAAGTAAAAGTAGGTGGATCTATATGGATAGTGGGATCATATGAAGGGTATGTTATTATTTTAGATCTAACCAATTTGATGAATTATTCCTAAAGGTTCACATCAAACTAGTGCTAATTGATGAAAGTTACTTCGGAAACAAAAAAAAAAGTCAAATTCATTTGGGGTATTCTCTCAATTCCAATAAAATGAAATCGGATCAAGTATGAGTTGGTGATCAGAACATATATGGATAGAACTTATAAGGGGGTCTTGAAAAATAAGTAATTTCTGCTAGGCCTTTATCCTTTTTTTAGGTTCATTAGGATTCTTATTGGTTGGAATTTCCAGTTATCTTGGTAGAAATTTGATATCTTTTTTGCCGTCTCATCAAATTGTTTTTTTTCCACAAGGGATCGTGATGTCTTTCTACGGGATCACGGGTCTCTTTATTAGCTCCTATTTGTGGTGCGCAATTTTCTAGAATGGAAGTAGTGGTTATGATCGATTCGATAGAAAGGAAGGAATATTGTGTATGTTTCGTTGGGGATTTCTTGGAAAAAAATCGTTGTATATTCCTCTGATTCCTTATAAAAGATATTCAGTCTGTTAGAATAGAAGTTAAAAAGGGTATTTCTGCTCGTCGTGTCCTTTATATGGACATAAGAGGACGGGAGGCCATTCCCTTGACTTCTACTGATGAGAATTTGACTCCACGAGAAACTGAACAAAAAGTTGCCGAATTGGCCTATTTCTTGAGTGTACCAATTGAAGTATTTTGAGAAATGAGCTGAAAATAATAGCAGGATGGAAAAAGTGCAAGAATCCTCTTTTGTCTATAACATAACTTAAATGAAGTTTCATCAGAATGTTTATTCGGGTCAAAGCATACGTATATGGAACAACCATAAAATGAAAACCCTTTTAGTGTTGTGGTCTTTTATGCGTATGCAAATCCACGCAACGCAATTCAATAACAAAACAAGTAACAAATCGAAATAATAGATTATAGATTCATCTCATATATCAAACTATTTTGAAATAAAGAAATTGATCTTTTTTTTAAAGTACAATCTTTGTTGGAATTGATACTTTATATCCAAATAAATTCTATCTTGTAAATTATTTCTTTTTTTCTCAATCGACCTTTCTTTTTATCCTCTCTTTTATCTTCCTTAATGACCAACAATTAGATTTCTTAATAATGATAACTAGCCAATTTCTGTCTTGTTTTGCCACTCATTTGTTTTGTGTCTTGATCATCACAATATCTTTCCCTCTATTATTCTATTCCTGACTATGGATAATTAGTGAAGTTTTTTCGAAATATTGGATATCTTGATAGAAAATGAGTTCTTTCGTCTCAAAATCTGAATAATATTCATTACTTAATTTATTATTTAAAGTAGTTCTTTCGGTTATTCATCGAAAGGAGACACTTGTTTTGAATTTGCCCAATTGAGATTGAGATATCTGGAAACAATATTTTTTTTAATTATTTCTTCATTCGAATTCGAAGTGGATTCTTAGTCGATTTCTGTATTTTTTCTAGATTCAAAGACTAACCACAAAATCACAAATAAAATGGATTCATACCTTGTAGAGAACTCATGCGTGAAAGAAATATTAGATCGCATAGAGTCGACGAATGAGGTGGGTTGATTAACAATTCACAAATAGATGAAAAAAATGGCAAAAAAGAAAGTATTCACTCCCCTTTTCTATCTTGCATATATAGTATTTTTGCCCTGGTGGATTTATCTCTCATTTAATAAAAGTCTGGAATCCTGGGTTACTAATTGGTGGAATACTGGGCAATCCGAAATTTTTTTGAATGATATTCAAGAAAAGAGTATTCTAGAAAAATTCATAGAATTAGAGGAACTCCTCTTCTTGGAGAAATGATCAAGGAATACTCGGAGACACATCTCCAAAAACTTCGTATAGGAATCCACAACGAAACGATCCAATTAATCAAGATACACAATGAGGATCGTATCCATACAATTTTGTACTTCTCGGCAAATCTAATATGTTTTGTTATTCTAAGTGGTTATTCTATTTTGGGTAATGAAGAACTTGTTATTCTTAACTCTTGGACTCAAGAATTCCTATATAACTTAAGCGACACAGTCAAAGCTTTTTCTATTCTTTTATTAACTGAGTTATGTATCAGATTCCATTCACCACACGACTGGGAACTAATGATTAGCTCTGTCTACAAAGATTTTGGATTTGTTCATAATGATCAAATTATATCTGGTCTTGTTTCCACTTTTCCAGTCATTCTCGATACAATTTTTAAATATTGGATTTTTCGTTATTTAAATCGCCTATCTCCGTCGCTTGTTGTTATTTATCATTCAATGAATGATTAATAAAGATCCACTGATATTAGTCTAATCCAGTTAGAACGTATGTTACTTTGTAATTGTACATAAGCAAAGCATTCAAAATCGTACTTATAATATTTCTACTCCTCCGGGGGATTTATCCTATATTATTCCAGTAAATAAAAAAATCGTGGATAGGGAAGTATACTAGCAACCTACCCAATTTATTGTATAAATTTTCGGGATCAATGATTGGACCATGCAAACTAGAAATACTTTTTCTTAGATAAAGGAACAAATTACTCGATCTATTTTCGTATCACTCATGATATATATCATAACTCGGACATCCATTTCAAATGCATATCCCATTTTTGCACAGCAGGGTTATGAAAATCCACGAGAAGCAACTGGGCGTATTGTATATGCCAATTGTCATTTAGTTAATAAGCCCGTGGAATTTGGGGTTCCACAACCAGTACTTCCTGATACTGTATTTGAAGCAGTTGTTCGAATTCCTTATGATATGCCCTGTCCCTGGTCAGAAATATAGTGAAATCATCTTTCTTATTCTTTCCCCGGATCATGCTACTAAGAAGGATATTCACTTCCTAAAATATCCTATATACGTAGGCGGGAACAGGGCAAGGGGTCAAATTTATCCTAACAGGAGCACGAGTAACAATACAGTTTATAATGCTACAGCAGCGGGTATAGTAAGCAGCGGGTATAGTAAGAAAAATCATACGAAAAAAGAAGGGGGGATATGAAATAACCATAACAGATGCGTCGAATGGACGTCAAGTGGTTGATATTATCTCTCCAGGACCAGAACTTCTTGTTTCAGAGGGCGAATCTATCAAATTTGATCAACCATTAACAAGTAATCCTAACGTAGGCAGATTTGGTCAGGGAGATGCAGAAATAGTACTTCAAGATCCATTACGTGTTCAAGGCCTTTTGTTCTTCTTGGTATTTTTTATTTTGGCACAAATCTTTTTGGTTCTTAAAAAGAAATAGTTCGAGAAGGTTCAATTAGTAGAAATGAATTTCTAGACTCGTGGATTTATCGACATCAAGTTCGTAAAAAGAACCAAATTCTTGTTGGCGATTGTGCATAATCAAAAAATGAAATTATGAAAAATCTTTTGCTCGTTTATACTCTTTTTCTACAAGATGCTGGGAATTCCTTGTACCGCATTCCTAGTCATAGCATGTAGGTTTTGAATAAGACGACATTTTGATTTTTTCCCCTCTTTCTTTGTTTTTTATCCAAATTGGAGTGGTGTGACTAGGTTACTATTGCCAGATTTCAATGTCATAAAATGGATCAATATCTAAATAGAATCAAATTTAACTAGATACTAGACATAAGTAAGCGGGGAATAGAATGGATAAATTCGGGTAACAAATAATTTTAGGAGGGATTATTCGTCTTCCTAGTCCGCAACACAAAAAAAATGAATTTTCTACACCCCATTTTCTTGTGTCAAAAGAGTAATAATTCTTGATCCTGTTTGTCAAAGATTCCTAGTCTTGGTTTTGATTTTTCTAGATATATCATAACTTTTTTTGTGTGATTATTTATGTATAATATAAGAAGGGGGTAGTGGACAAACAAAAAAAAAGAGGGAATTTTATTGATTAAATAAAGCTTTTATAAAAAAATTTCCATTTTGCTAAGATACTAAAATAAATAGCGCTGGGTTCTATTAGTATAAAAAGTATTTGTACACTATCTAATTATTTATATCATCACCTAGAAAATTGAGCGATTCCTTCATTCTTCAGACTTGGAAAGTACCGATAGATACTATCAAGCAACATGTGTTCTGAATCAATCAATGAAGTTAATTTTTCAAAAACATCATCAGAAAAAAATAATGGAATGGAGTTTTTTGAAACAGCAGAAAAAGAAATTCATTTTGTCATTTAGACAAAAAAATTATGATTTTTAAGAACTCAACGGGCCCTTCCCCCTCGAATCAGAAAACAAAGAAGGGAATCTCGTTGAGTTCTTACGCTTTAATGTCTACAACTCAATTCATCTGATTACTACAGAGATGAACCTAATCCAGAATATGAACCATAAAAGAAAATGCCTATTAAACCAATCACAAGAATACCAATTACAGTAACTATGATCCAAATAGGAATCCTTCCAGTAGTATCGGCCATTTACCCCACTTCCCTTCGCATTTAATCAAGTGGTCGTGCTAGTGATAGAAACAGTCATGGATAATTATGAAATGATATCCTTCCAAATGGGCTAAGAGAATGCCTAAAATTATTATTTATTCTCTTTCATTTTATTAATTGAAGAAATAATTGGAAAATAAAACAGCAAGTACAAAAATGAGTAATAACCCCCAATAGTGACTAGTACGATTCAATTCAACACTTTGTTCATTTGGGTTTGATTGTGTCATAGCTCTATAATTCGGATTAGGTTTATCATTGGATGAACTGTATTGCTAAGATTGACCCCAAAAAAAGACGGTAGGTACAGCTAGGCCGTGAACAACCAACCATTGTACAGTAAAAATTGGATAGGTTCAATCTATAGTCATTAGGACCTCCTAAAGCGATCTACTAAATTCATCGAGTTGCTCCAAAGGATCAAAACAACTAGTTATTAATGGAATACCTTGTCGGCTCTGTGGTGAACCCATCCCACATCGGAAGGTTACGAGCTGGGACCATTGAATATATAGAGGGTTCTCTAATATTCGTGTAGACGCGTTTTCACGTGGGCGCGTGCCTGCTTGGGGAACAAAACCATGAGGGCACGCTCGTATGTTAAGTACAGGGTATAACCAAAGCGGACAATATCTGCATGGTGTGCGGCACTGGTGTGCCTCTACCCTTCGGGGTATTCGCTTAACCTGGTCATTACATAAAGTGGTATAAGAGCGGGCCTTCCTTTGTATCAGTGTCCTGCGAGGGCGCTGGGCCTCCTTAAGGGGGGGTGGATGTGGTGAACCCATCCCATATCGGAAGGTTACGAGCTGGGACCGTTGAATATATAAAGGGTTCTCTAATATTCGTGTAGATGCATTTTCATGTGGGCGCGTGCCTGTGTGGGGAACAAAACCGTGAGGGCACGCTCGTACATTAAGTGCAGGGTATAACCAAAGCGGACAATATCTGCATGGTGTGCGACACCGGTGTGCCTCTGCCCTTCGGGGTATTTGCTTAGCCGGGTCGTTACATTAAGCGGGTGTAATATCCCACATCGGACGCAGAGGTCTTTGGGATGCTTAATATAAGGGGTAATATCCATGTATCGTGTACGCACGTTCCCACACTGGTATGCCTTTGCCTTGCCTTCGTGGCCCAAAGACCCGTGAGGAGTGATAAACCCGTGATTGTCGTGTGGGCCCACCTACCTTCCCATAGCGGACAATACGTGATCGTTAATCGATTACGCGCGTTTTCCTGGCAGTGGCTGGGAGACGACAAAACCGTGAGGGGTATAGGCTCCAAAGCGGACATTACGTACATAATACGTTTTTGGGCCCACTCGCCATGGCCTCTTGTGCACGCTTGTACCGTTAAGGGCGGGGTGTTACATGTAGGCGTGGGAGTATTGGTTTCGGGGCGTTACAAAGGTGGTATCAGAGCCGACGCATTCACATGGCCAGCGAGGACGCTGGGTCCCCAAGGAGGGGCGGGTATAATATACCACATCAGACGCGGAGGTCTTTGGGCTACTTGATATAAGAGGTAACATCCTTGTATCGTGTACGCGCGTTCCCACGCTGGTGTGCCTCTGCCTTGCCTTCGTGGCAGGTATTCGCTTTGCCGGGTGAGAAGCGACAAACCCGTGAGTGTCGTGTGGGCCCACCCACCTTCGCATAGCGGACAATACGTGATCGTTAATCGATTACGCGCGTTTTTGTGACAGTGGCTGGGAGACGACAAAACCGTGAGGGGTATGGGCTCTAAAGCAGACAATACGTACATAGTGCGTTTCGGGGCCCACTCGCCATGGCCTCTTGTGCACGCTCGTACCGTTAAGGGCAGGGTGTTACATGTAGGCGTGGGAGTGTTGGTTTCGGGGTGTTACAGGCTCTCTGTGAAATACTCATTTGGCCGAGGGCTTCCAAATACATCGTAAGCTAAACCGGTGTGACAAATAACCAACCCGCAATGAATAAAGTAGGTATAGTAATGCTATGAATGACCCAATATTGAATACTAGTAATAATATCAGCAAAAGAACGTTCTCCTGTGCTTCCAGACATGCTGAGCACCACATATTGTTATACAGTCAAAGGGGATCGATTCCGTAAAAGATGAGATCAGTAAACGGCAATTCACTGAAATTTCATCTTTGTGAGATCATCAATATTGTACCGAGGGTATCTTGAGAGTATACCGAATCAGTATAGCTATCCTTCTTCTGACACAACAACACAATTTTAATTAGTATCGAAAGTAAGTGCTAAATCATTTCTTTCTTCCTTTATTTGTTGCTTGTTGATGTAAAATGAAGCTCCATTCAATATCAATAAAAAATTCTTTCAATAAAAGAGACTATCATATTCCTACAATTTAAGTACATGCGAGATCTAAAAATTTCCTTTTTGTAGTTGTAGAGGCAGTTTTTTTTGTTGGAATCCTTTTTTTTTCATTTTAAGGAATTGGTTAATTGTCCAGTAACAAAAAAGAATAGCAGATCATATTCGGTGAAAAAAAGAATAAAATCAATAGTTGTGATGCATTGTTGTATTGGATTGGATCTCTTCCAAAGGTCCTTTCTTGATCTAGCTGCAAGGTATAATATGGAAAGATAAAATGTGGAGCCTAGAAAAGAAAATATAATAGAAATTACTATTTAAAATCTAGTTGGACAAAAAAAGATTTTTCGAGTGATCGTGTGATCACTTTTTTCTTCTCATTCATTCAAGATATTATGTGAATAAACCTATTATTGAATCTAATGAGTTAAACTTAAAGTAAAAAGTTTTATATTAATATTATAAGGTCACTCTTTGTTTTAAAATCGAAAATGGATTCGATACAATTCAAAAATATAAGAAATGATCAAAATATAAAAATTATTTTCTAATTTTGTTCCATAATAATTCAAAAAAAAAGAGTTTCATTTTTTAATGAAGTTAACGACTCAGTTCTTATTATTAGTTTACCCAAGAGTTACTCAATGAATCGATTGATTGGAATCGGGGGATGGATAGATGTTATAGATGATGAATCAATTTCGCTTTATATGCCTCTTACTTTATCTTTTTTAGTGTTGTCTATAATGATAGATGAATCAAAAAATTTCAATTGAACTTCTTCTTTCAATTGGTATTTTGGCTTATCCTGCTATTTTGCAAAAATGGAAACTTAGGTAAGTGCTTTATAACTATATGTATAAAAAAATATTTCATTTAGCTCCTTTATGCTTACTATAACTAGTTATTTTGGTTTTCTACTAGCGGCTTTAACTATAATCTCAGCTCTATTTATTGGTCTGAGCAAGATACAACTTATTTAAAATTCATATTTGAAAAACATAATTCATAAAAAGAAATCTTTCAGCGAGATTCTGTCTATTCTATAGTTACTTGGCGTGTCAATTGTCAATTCTTGGTCATTGAGATTCATGTCAATTGGGATTAATATTTAGGTATAGATATTACCTCTTTTTTTTCCCTTTCAAACAAATTGAAATGATTGAAGTTTTTCTATTCGGAATCATGTTAGGCCTAATTCCTATTACTTTGGCTGGATTATTTGTAACTGCATATTTACAATACAGGCATGGTGATCAATTAGACCATTGATTAATTAACATCTCTTTTTTTAATTGACCCCCTTGTTTCTTTAATTCACAGGAGGTCAAATTTCGATTGATGTCCAAGTTACTGAACCTAATTCAGCCTAATTTCGATCTGAGAAGAAAAAAATCACACTATGTAGGATTTGAACCTATGACATCAGGTTTTGGAGACCCACGTTCTACCGAACTGAACTAATAATGCTTTCTTATCTATTCTGATAAGACTTTAAAGAAAATGATTCTCTTTGGAATCCTAATACATTTGATTTTGTATGCATATACTATACAATATCATAGAAATGAAAAATTATGTCCAATTTGAATCGATCTCAATTGATCCCTCGTTACTGTTCTTCTGAACAGTAATAGGTAAGGATGACAGGATTTGAACCCGTGAAATTTTGTACCCAAAACAAACGCGCTACCAAGCTCTGCCACATCCCTTCAATTGTTCTACAATGTCATTATAGAGAATTCCTGTCTTGTTTTCCACATTGTTATTTCCTCCATTGATATACACAATTTTTCTACCCATTTCGTCTTTTTGGTCTCATTTAACATATAATAGTAGTAAAAGACTTATATACATATGAAATACAGAACCCATCGTAAAAATATAATATAAAAAATGAGTATTTTTGGGAAATGCTCGGTAAGAACGAGATGTATTCTTTTTTTCTGTTTTAAGAAAAGAAAAATCTTATTTACCAGTACATTGTATTGTATAATTCAATTTGAATTAGGGATTCTGTATACAACTATAAGTGGTCCTCAACTACATAGTCATCTGATCATATATGCATTATCTTTATGTATTACAATAAATAAAAGAAGGAGGGTTTTTAATGCGAGATCTAAAAACATATATCTCCGTGGCACCAGTACTAAGTACGCTATGGTTCAAGGCTTTAGCAGGTCTATTGATAGAGATTAATCGTTTTTTCCCAGATGCGTTGACATTCCCCTTTTTTTCATTCTAGTTTTTGACATGGAAAAGAATGAAGAAGATTAAAGATATAATCAAATATCTGTGACTAATCCCCCCCCCCCCCCCCCCCTCCCCCCCTTTTCTCTTTTTCCCCTTTTTTTAGAATAAGGGAGGAAAGAGAAAGAATAAAATTGGATTCAACGTCTGTGAAACTCGGACTCAAGTTTGAATTAAATGAATATAGAAATGAGGGTAGAATAGAAAATGTGGGTCTAGGGCAAGAGTATTATACAAGATACTTAAATCAAATACTCTACTTCGATTTGAAATAGAGTTTAGAAATCATTGTATTACTTATTATTTACATTTACCACGACTTTAATTACTTTATTGATATCGATTTTTGAGAATTGGATTTCAAGTTAGTAATTTCTATTTTTTCCTTCCTTTCTTCTTCGTTTCAAATTGAAAATAGAAGAGTTGAGTAAATCAAAAATCCAAAGGAGGTTCATGGCCAAGTGTAAAGATGTCCGAGTAACGGTGATTTTGGAATGTACCAGTTGTGTCCGAAACGGTGCTAATAAGATATCAATGGGCATTTCCAGATATAGTACTCAAAAGAACCGGCAGAATACACCTAATCGATTAGAATTGAGAAAATTCTGTCGCTATTGTTACAAACATACCATTCATGCGGAGATAAAGAAATAGAGTACCTTTGTGTTACCCTTTCAAGGAAGTGGAAAAAATGACATTATATATAACATATTTAAATAAATAAAAAACAAATCCTATTTTGGGTAGATTCAAAATGAAAATGAATTAGAATTAAGAAATAGGATCTTCAGGATAAGGAATAAACAAACAAACTGTAACACCCCGATCCCTCATGAGACCGGAGGCTTTAATAACCATGCTATTCTTAACCCAATACCAAACCTAGTCTCAAAATTTTAGGGAAAAATGGACAGAGTCTCCCCTGTACCGTGGACATTCTGAAAACCTATAAACATTCAATATGCTATAGAACAACAATAAAGCCATTTCCAAAATAAAGATCCCAACTTTAAGGTCATCCGAGCCTTAAGACATACAAACAGTTTAGATACACACAAGCATGCATTCATAACTTAACTTCTTTACAAAACCGTTTATCATGCCACTCTATGATAGCTTTCAAACATTCTTAGAAATTGAAAACAACCAGTCATTCACTCCCAAGCATGCAAAGAAGCTAAGAGCAAAAATATAAGTTATTACATGCCATAGTTCATATCTCCTACTACAATCAACTAGCATTTAGCTTACAATCACTCAAACATGTATATAACCGCTTAGGCTACAAAATAGAAAATAAGGTAAAGCAAACAAGATCTCCACATAACAGCAATAACCATAAATCCACCTCACGCAATTAGACACTGCAACTAAGGTAACTGATCTGCCTGTACCTCTAGCTCTTCACCTTCAACAAAAAGAAGTTGGGGTTCAACCCCAAGGTCTCCTGAAACATGTTAGCGAGGTATGAGCAACCACTGTTGCCCAGTGAGGGATAAAGGCCAATCGGGACGTGCAATGCAACAAATATAACAGTTAACAAGAAAGGCAAGTAAAGTACATTTAGAATAGTAAATAACAACACATATCAAAGGATACGATACACTTAAGCCCAACACTCCATGATTCTCTTATCTTTGACCACGATCCACGATCCACGATCCACGAACCACAATCAATGTACTGGCATAACCCCAATCACTCCAGTGGGTGTACTCCGGATGTACCCCTATAATCCTACGACCCAATACCCCCTGGTAATCTCTGGACCAGGCGAGTGAGGGAATAGGGCACAGAGTTTGAATATCCACTGGCAAGCCCTCTGCCGGCCAGCCGATATTCAACACAACCGCCCCTGACACTATGGTTGCGCAACCACTATGCAATGAACTTAACAATTGCAATATAATATCAACAACCTAAGCTATAACATGTAGGAGGATCAACAAAGTAGGTTGACCTCGGAATAGTTAAAATAAAAGTAGTTTATACAAGCATTTAAGCCATTTACAAAGGAGCATAATCAAGTTACACATGGAATTATACCAAAAGCTCTAAAGCAACTTGAAACCACATTTAAACACCCAAGGAATCAAGCCAAGGTCTAAGAAGCATGGAACAGTTGAATTTGCACCTAAACCCCTTTGTTATTCAATTCGTTTTCCTTCCAAACTCATGTTAATGATTCCAATTCAAGAGGAAGCAATACCAAACTTCTAACTAACCCTTAAGGTACCCCTACAACCCTCAAACACATTCAATTGCCCGTAATTACCCCAAAAGCCCCAATTTTCCTCTTATAGCTTTGAACTACACATACCTCAACCAGGCTTCAAACAAGGGTTAGCAAAGCTTCTATAGCACCTAGATAGCCTAAGAATACCAAATGTGAAGCCCGAATCCACCCGGATTAGCATTAACCCGGAAACCCCTTTTATAAAGTCGGCTATTTCACATTTTATTCAAGTTTCGAGCAATGTGAGTGCACGGGGTTATTAAACTACCTTCATAAACACCTAAGGCATCTATTAGAAGCATTGAATCAATCTAATACGCGCAATTACATAAAACAATAGAAATCCCATCACTATTCACCTCATAAATTCAAATGACGATTCCAACCGTTTAAAATGCGAACTAATGGCTCAAATGTGTTCTCTAGCACTTATATACAAGGTATAATAGCATAGATAAGCTTTGCAATAGCATTTGATAACATTTTCAACAAATCAAGAAAAATGTAACATTTTAGATATGCATAAAAAGTCATGAAAACCCTTACCAATTGTGAGTAGGAACTCTCGGGAGGCTAGCAAACACCCTAAACTACTTGCTCCTAGCTTGGTTTGGCTTGGCTTGAAGATTTGATGAGCAAAATCCTCTCATTCTCTTCCTATGCTATTCTCGGATTTGCTACAGTAAAATCTGCATCTTCCTTTTTTTTTTTTGCTAAGTTATGACTTATGTTGTGTGTTGTGTGAGTATATGTTTGGGTGGGGCATATTGGGTGCTTAAATGGTCTATTAAAATGAGCTTAGTTAGCTTTAAAACAAGTCCATTGTACATAAATTAAGTTAGCTAACTAAAACATTTTGTTCATACGTAACACTATTCACTAGTTCACTAAACTATTTTCTAAACGAAGGTTCCTATCGCTCCTAGCTCAAATGCATATTTTTCTCATTCCTAAAACAATTAATATGATTTAAGAAAAATGCTAATTCATGGTAATTATGTAGTTGAAAAATAGAATGAATAGTAACTAAAGAAGACAACAAGCAAAACACAAAAGAAATGCGCAATTAGTGGATGCAACAGTGAATGAATGTACGGCAAAAATCTCGGGCATCACACCCTCTCCCCCTTAAACAAATTGCATCGACGCAATTCTCTTTCAAAGAACTCATATTGCGCACTCTAAAAGCCCTTGGATAAAACCAACGTATCAGTTGAAAGAATGTCATTGAAACCCCCGGTAGGCCAACAAGGGAACTGTCAGCTAAGAAGTCTCACAATAAGGATGCCAAATAAAGGCTCCGATTAAGAATACTAATCCAGAAGTTTGAAAAAATACCAATCAAGAAATCCATAGCAGAAATCCGCAAGGAGATTGCCAAATAAAGGCTTGTTTAAGAATGCCAAATAAGATTCCAATTAAGATTGTATATAAGAAGTCCCAATAGAAGTGTCGAGTGGAAATACCCAAGAGAATACCATAGAAGCTTGACAGGAAGACCCTCGGTACGATAACCAAATAAAGGCTCCAATAAGAGATCCGAATGAGAAAAGCACGGGTTGAACATCTCTGGAAGATCTGTTACTGACCATCTCTTTATAGGGGAGAGTTTACTTACGAATTCAAGGGACAATACATATATGCAATGGTTAAACATAGGATAGACACTTAATATACATTACTACATGCATCTAAAGTAATAAGTTATCAGGAAATCACTTAGATGCAAAATTAACCATATAAACATACTAGCCACACAACTTTTACATGTTGCATAGTTAAGACACATAGGTACAAATAATTCTAATCAAAGCCACACAAGTACATAGTCACATAATGGCGCATCTAACACGTTCTTCATATTTCACTTAAGCAATTCACACATAATTATATTTCCACTTAAGTCACCCATAATCACACAACTACAATTATCACATAGCCTTCCTAATTTACGCAAATATAACACATAAGAACTTATTTTCATGCAAACAAGCTCGAACCCACATGCAGGCACATACTTATTCAAAACACACTTCGCATGCACGCACTCAGGTTTCACTACCCAGCAGACTGAGGACCCTATCCCGACTGTGAGCTACTAAGTTCTAATACCACCTGTAACGCCCCAATCCCTCACGAGACCGGAGGCTTTAATAACCATGCTATTCTTAACCCAATACCAAACCCAGTCTCAAAATTTTAGGGAAAAACGGACAGAGTCTCCCCTGTACCGTGGACATTCTGAAAACCTATAAACATTCAATAAGCTATAGAACAACAATAAAGCCATTTCCAAAATAAAGATCCCAACTTTAAGGTCATCTGAGCCTTAAGACATACAAACAGTTTAGATACACACAAGCATGCATTCATAACTTAACTTCTTTACAAAACCGCTTATCATGCCACTCTATGATAGCTTTTAAACATTCTTAGAAATTGAAAACAACCAGTCATTCATTCCCAAGCATGCAAAGAAGCTAAGAGTAGAAATATAAGTTATTACATGCCATAGTTCATATCTCCTACTACAATCAACTAGCATTTAGCTTACAATCACTCAAACATGTATATAACCACTTAGGCTACAAAATAGAAAATGTCACGCCCCAACTCGACCCCACCTACAATCAGTCAGGACGCAACGGAATTTCGGCAGTATAACGACAGTAAATAGGACTCCGAGGCTCTAAACCAACCTCAACAGAACATCATACATCAACTCCATAAACCATACAACAAACAACTCAATAAAATAACAACATACATCATAACCATGTTATACCATAAACATCCTTCGTTATACGCCTCCGTTCCAACATAATACATAAACCTTAATATACATTACAAAAACATATTTATCCAATCTAGCAACCTAATCATAAACAAAAGGAAGGCTACTAAGACAACATCACTAATTCATTATCTTTTCAACATCTTTTACATAATGAACTACAAAGCATATAAAAGTCGACTAAGTTAATTTACAAGATAATAAAACATATACAACATCACGGATAAGACTCTGGAACATAGGACTCATCCACGTAAGGCACATTTTCCTCTTCAGGAGGCACGTACCCGTAATCTTGCGATAGTACACCTGTATGCATGCAATAATAGAGAGTGAGCTTATATAAAATAAGCCCAGTGAGGATCCGATAGATCTCGAGCAAGGTCTACTAAACTCCTTGGAATAATCCTTTGAGTCAGTAAACACACAATAACAATAAATAATACTATCATCACATAACTATATGACCATTCAATAAAGGATACTCTCTCTAGTTGGTGTAGCTCCAAACGCCATCACGATCTCAACCATTCTTCTTGTAACTCCCCATTACTCACGCACCCGGGGTACCCCCAATAACCTCGCCCTCCATGACACCTCCGTCATGCGAGCTGGAGGCGATCTCTGATAGTCATGCCGTTATCAACCCGACAGCCCGATGCTGCCCGAGAGGTGGCACACACATACCAGAGACCCAGCAATAATAATAAACATCAATCATCAATATTCTGAGAGATCAGCAACAAAAGTGCCCGATTCCCGTACTCAATAATCAATCAATAAAACATCAATATAACATCAATATAACATTAAACAGCAAAAAACTAAGTTAGATGACAAAGTAGGCCATCTAACCGAACATGCATTAAACACACAATCAAACTCTAATTTACCCATCACCACCTCACAATTCAATCACTCAACCATACCCGATCAACTAAGGCTCAATTCAATAATTTAAAGAAAGATAACCTAAACTTCAAATAATCATATCTTACATTCTACTGATCCAAACAACTCCAAATCAATTTCAAACACTCACCCATTCGATCATCTACATTAACCTTCTCGGAAATCCACCATAACACCTCCAAATCATGCCCGATAACCCTAAAACCCTAAGATGTCTTGGCTGGATTTTCTGGGTTTTCACACGAACAATGTAATCGAAAATTCGGCATTACAACAGCGCTAACACGTAATTATCAAGTATTTAGAAATCGACGGCAATCGATTTCGATCAACACAACTCATTTAATTCAACTTTGAACATTTTAATCAAAATTAAATACCCGAAAAATAAAAATTATGCTACATCCGACAGAAATTCGTAGTATTAGTATATAATGATCCCTAGCATGCAAGGAGCAATAATCTATCATCAGATTTCAATTCTAACGGTTCAATCTTCATTTATACGCAAAAACACAAAAATGACATTTTGAGATCTAGAATTTTTCTCTCACCTTTGATGCGATATAAGCCTAGGAATGCGTGCTATGCGTGCCCAACAAGCAGAATCCAAGTCGGTGCGAAGTTTCACGGACAAAAACTAGGTTTTTCTTTGAAAAATTGGATTGAAAGCTTGAGTTTTTCTCTTTCTTTTTCTCCCTCTTTTCTCTCGGCCTTGTGTGTGTTTGAGGAGTGTGTTTTGTGTTGTGTGAGTGTGTGTTGATGACAAGGAGTATTTAAAAGCTTGGTCAATTAAAAAATGCAAAGTCAAAGTTAGTTTTAATTAGTATTTTTGTGTTTTTAATGACTTTAATTGCATTTTAGTGCTCACCAAGTTAAAAATAATTATGCCACCCCCAAGATATCTCAAGTAGATTATTTTTAGGTGACAAGAAGTTTTACAATCCAACAATTTCACCCGAGTCGGCTTAAAACTCGATTTTCGCAAAAGTCGGTGTAAAAAAACCTAATAAATTCTTAAGCCGATTTTAAAACCGTTTTCATCAAACACAGGTCTATTAAAGTCCGTGGACTAGGTCTAGAAGGGTTAAAAAGACCAGTTTCAAAATTATAGCGGACGTGTTTCGAAAACACTATTCACTAAAAATCGACGATAAAATTTCTAACTCCGTTTTTGATGAAAATTTCATGAATGCACATTTAGCACGTATTAGAAGTATTGACATCAAAATTATAACATTCTAGGTCATATAGCACATAAACAGGTCAAATGCACACAAAACGAGATAAAACACGTAAATCGAGTTAAAGCAGAAAAGTGGGGTTTCACATTCTCCCCTCCTTAAAACAATTGCGTCCGCGCAATTCTCGAATTGATAGACAATTAAATCATCAATCGTTACACTTAATAATACTTCTCTTAGTTCTCATTTATCTCTTAGGATGACACTTAACCAAAGACCTCAAAAGAACAACCTCTGTTGACTGCAAGTTGATGATCATAGTTCCAAGACAATCTCCAATTCATAATTCTCTCCTACCTAATATCTTATTGCATATGAAAGAAATCACAACTCCAAAGTCCTAGCATGACACCACTAATTATCAATCATCCCCTACTACACACAAGAGCTCTATGAACACCCCGAGGGTTTAAAAACTCATTTACGATAACATGAATGATTACTGATCAAGGAAATATCTCAAAAGTGACATTTGTCAGAATATGGCTCTTATGAAATTTATAAGGAAATACGAATATGGAAAGTCATATTCGAGCCAACAATCAAGTGAACAAGAGCTCAAACAGGTTAGAGAATCAAGAGGCTAATAGTTTAATAAGAAAGCATGATAACTAAGATAAGAAATGTCTCAGCACCTATCAGTTAAATACGTACGAACAAAGGATGATGACGAGTCAAAACAGTGCTGAGTATGTTGAACAAAAATTCCTGAACAAGTAGATATTTCAATTCTCGATAATTGTTCAAGGAACCAACAAGTAAGTTGTACTTGAGGCGAAATGAAATTAAGAAATAAGAGATGATTAATTCAATAGAAACATGAGTGGCAAGAGTATCTCAGCACGCAATACCAAAGAAGTACGAATAAGAAATGATAACAATAGGACAGTGCCGAGTACTTTGAGTGAGCAATTACAAGCAAAGTAATGACTCTGGATTTAATAATAAAACAATAGGATTAACAAAGATCAACAAGAATGACAATGATGTACTTAGGTAAGGAGTACATTAAACAAGTGAAATCGAATAAGTAAAATGGTATACCAAAGGTGAAATTACTTCCAAATAAATAGTAATAGAATGAAATGAAATATTGAAACCAATGGCTGGAGATATAGAATGAAATGTAGAAGTCTCAAACCTTAACTCCAATAAGCGACATTGCTATAAGAAGCAAATATGAATGTTAAGAACGGAAACAATGTCAAATGAGTATAGGATCCATTAATCCAATAAGCAAAACTTTCAAGAAACAATTGATATGCTAGAAAAGTGTAACTCTCTCTCAAATAAGTGAGAATAGAGTAAAAGATAATAATAAGACCGATAGAATTATGGAGTACAAGAAGGGTGTCCCACCTACACACTTAAACACCAACAAGTCAAATCCTACAATCTATCTTCCTCCAAAACAAGACACTAAGGAGATCTAAAGAACCTAAGGAGTCATAACAATCACCAAACAAGATAAATCACTCCAAAATTTTACATTCCGTACCAGACCAATCACTAAACAAGATAATTCACCGATTACCCAACAAGATTAACTAATGAAGACTCCAAAATCTGATAACACAATACAGATTCATATTAACCCACTATAACACAAGAGAATCTCCAATCAACAATTTAGAGAGTCATACCACCTAGAACTCAAAAGCTTGATGTAGGTAAGTAAATGTTCAGTCACCAAAATGCATTCTTATTTCCTCAAATAATTCTATCTCCGAACAATTGCATCTTCGAATAAAGTAACTTTAGTCAAGAATCACTCCAATTGTCTCTAAGGTCTAAAGATCAAAACTCCAAAATATCCATTAATAATATAGCAATCCCAAATAGTAGAAATATCCACATGTTATACAACACTTCATTCCATTCACAAATATACATCACTAATTCCTCAAATAAATTCATTCTAAAATAACCTCAAGAAAGTATAATCTGAGTTGAGACTCCAAAAGTGTCTAATCACAACCTCACAAAAACCTCAACTTATGATTCATCTCCAAGTAATAACAAGTTAAACATGGCAACAAAAGTAATTATAATCATCAAGATACGTTGCTATTTCCTCGAACAACTTCATTCTCGCTAAAGGAACATCAAGATCAATCCACTAAGCCGAAACTAAAATCCATAAACATAACAATTAAAATCTAACTGATAAACTTCTAGAATAATAATAATTCAAAATCATGGCCTACCATTATTTCCGAAAACTCTTGCAGTCACCCTAGACATTAAAAGGTCACTCACGAGTTAAAACATGTATGCAACTATATCATATGAAAGACAAGTACAACGTAATGCGCAATTATCATACAATGCAACATTATCACATAACACACAATTCAACATATAAGAAGCCAACATCACATAAACAGGTTATATCACAGAAGTAAGTTATAAATAATTAAAGTCACATAAGCAACAAACTTCACATAAGACAAGTTGATCACGTAACTCACATTGGTCACTTAAAGTATATTGACCACCTAAAGCACGTTGTTTCACATAAGCTAGTTATAAATAATTAAAAGCACATAAACAACTAACTTCACACAAGGCACAAAATCACATAAAACACAATTGTCACATAATACACATTAATCACATAATGCACATTAATTACAACACATTAAGTATGTATAACACGTTATCACATAAAACATATTGACCACATTAGTTCACTTAACACACAAGGCATACTGGTCACATAGAAAGTTAGACACATAAGTAAATTAATCACATAAACATATTAACATATGTTTCACTTTTCTTTCACTTAATACATACTTGCATGCTTAGACCACTACCCACATTCCGAGGATACCCCGGCTGACAGCTAACATGCGCTCTGATACCACTTAAATGTCACGCCCCAACTCGACCCCACCTACAATCAGTCAGGACGCAACGGAATTTCGGCAGTATAACGACAGTAAATAGGACTCCGAGGCTCTAAACCAACCTCAACAGAACATCATACATCAACTCCATAAACCATACATCAACTCCATAAACCATACAACAAACAACTCAATAAAATAACAACATACATCATAACCATGTTATACCATAAACATCCTTCGTTATACGCCTCCGTTCCAACATAATACATAAACCTTAATATACATTACAAAAACATATTTATCCAATCTAGCAACCTAATCATAAACAAAAGGAAGGCTACTAAGACAACATCACTAATTCATTATCTTTTCAACATCTTTTACATAATGAACTACAAAGCATATAAAAGTCGACTAAGTTAATTTACAAGATAATAAAACATATACAACATCACGGATAAGACTCTGGAACATAGGACTCATCCACGTAAGGCACATTTTCCTCTTCAGGAGGCACGTACCCGTAATCCTGCGATAGTACACCTGTATGCATGCAATAATAGAGAGTGAGCTTATATAAAATAAGCCCAGTGAGGATCCGATAGATCTCGAGCAAGGTCTACTAAACTCCTTGGAATAATCCTTTGAGTCAGTAAACACACAATAACAATAAATAATACTATCATCACATAACTATATGACCATTCAATAAAGGATACTCTCTCTAGTTGGTGTAGCTCCAAACGCCATCACGATCTCAACCATTCTTCTTGTAACTCCCCATTACTCACGCACCCGGGGTACCCCCAATAACCTCGCCCTCCATGACACCTCCGTCATGCGAGCTGGAGGCGATCTCTGATAGTCATGCCGTTATCAACCCGACAGCCCGATGCTGCCCGAGAGGTGGCACACACATACCAGAGACCCAGCAATAATAATAAACATCAATCATCAATATTCTGAGAGATCAGCAACAAAAGTGCCCGATTCCCGTACTCAATAATCAATCAATAAAACATCAATATAACATCAATATAACATTAAACAGCAAACAACTAAGTTAGATGACAAAGTAGGCCATCTAACCGAACATGCATTAAACACACAATCAAACTCTAATTTACCCATCAATAACTCAAAATTCAATCACTCAACCACACCCGATCAACTAAGGCTCAATTCAATAATTTAAAGAAAGATAACCTAAACTTCAAATAATCATATCTTACATTCTACTGATCCAAACAACTCCAAATCAATTTCAAACACTCACCCATTCGATCATCTACATTAACCTTCTCGGAAATCCACCATAACACCTCCAAATCATGCCCGATAACCCTAAAACCCTAAGATGTCTTGGCTGGATTTTCTGGGTTTTCACACGAACAATGTAATCGAAAATTCGGCATTACAACAGCGCTAACACGTAATTATCAAGTATTTAGAAATCGACGGCAATCGATTTCGATCAACACAACTCATTTAATTCAACTTTGAACATTTTAATCAAAATTAAATACCCGGAAAATAAAAATTATGCTACATCCGACAGAAATTCGTAGTATTAGTATATAATGATCCCTAGCATGCAAGGAGCAATAATCTATCATCAGATTTCAATTCTAACGGTTCAATCTTCATTTATACGCAAAAACACAAAAATGACATTTTGAGATCTAGAATTTTTCTCTCACCTTTGATGCGATATAAGCCTAGGAATGCGTGCTATGCGTGCCCAACAAGCAGAATCCAAGTCGGTGTAAAGTTTCACGGACAAAAACTAGGTTTTTCTTTGAAAAATTGGATTGAAAGCTTGAGTTTTTCTCTTTCTTTTTCTCCCTCTTTTCTCTCGGCCTTGTGTGTGTTTGAGGAGTGTGTTTTGTGTTGTGTGAGTGTGTGTTGATGACAAGGAGTATTTAAAAGCTTGGTCAATTAAAAAATGCAAAGTCAAAGTTAGTTTTAATTAGTATTTTTGTGTTTTTAATGACTTTAATTGCATTTTAGTGCTCACCAAGTTAAAAATAATTATGCCACCCCCAAGATATCTCAAGTGGATTATTTTTAGGTGACAAGAAGTTTTACAATCCAACAATTTCACCCGAGTCGGCTTAAAACTCGATTTTCGCAAAAGTCGGTGTAAAAAAACCTAATAAATTCTTAAGCCGATTTTAAAACCGTTTTCATCAAACACATGTCTATTAAAGTCCGTGGACTAGGTCTAGAAGGGTTAAAAAGACCAGTTTCAAAATTATAGCGGACGTGTTTCGAAAACACTATTCACTGAAAATCGACGATAAAATTTCTAACTCCGTTTTTGATGAAAATTTCATGAATGCACATTTAGCACGTATTAGAAGTATTGACATCAAAATTATAACATTCTAGGTCATATAGCACATAAACAGGTCAAATGCACACAAAACGAGATAAAACACGTAAATCGAGTTAAAGCAAAAAAGTGGGGTTTCACAGAAAATAAGGTAAAGCAAACAAGATCTCCACATAATAGCAATAACCATAAATCCACCTCACGCAATTAGACACTGCAACTAAGGTAACTGATCCGCCTGTGCCCCTAGCTCTTCACCTTCAACAAAAAGAAGTTGGGGTTCAACCCCAGGGTCTCCTGAAACATGTTAGTGAAGTATGAGCAACCACTGTTGCCTAGTGAAGGATAAATGCCAATCGGGACATGCAATGCAACAAATATAACAGTTAACAAGAAAGGCAAGTAAAGTATATTTAGAACAATAAATAACCACACATATCAAAGGATACGATACACTTAAGCCCAACACTCCATGATTCTCTTATCTTTGACCACGATCCACGATCCACGAACCACGATCAATGTGCTGGCATAACCTCAATCACTCCAGTGGGTGTACTCCGGATGTACCTCGATAATCCTACGACCCAATACCCCCTGGCAATCTCCGGACCAAGCGAGTGAGGGAATAGGGCACGAAGTTTGAATATCCACTGGCAAGCCCTCTACCGCCCAGCCGATATTCAACACAACTGCCTCTAACACTATAGTTGTGCAACCACTATGCAATGCACTTAATAATTGCAATATACTATCAACAACCTAAGCTATAACACGTAGGAGGATCAACAAAGTAGGTTGACCTCGGAATAGTTAGAATAGAAGCAGTTTATACAAGCATTTAAGCCATTTACAAAGGAGCATAATCAAGTTACACATAGAATTATACCAAAAGCTCTAAAGCAACTTGAAACCACATTTAAACACCCAAGGAATCAAGCCAAGGTCTTAGAAGCATGGAACAGTTGAATTTGCACCTAAACCCCTTTGTTATTCAATCCGTTTTCCTTCCAAACTCATCTTAATGATTCAAATTCAAGAGGAAGCAATACCAAACTTCTAACTAACCCTTAAGGTACCCCTACAACCCTCAAACACATTCAATTGCCCGTAATTACCCCAAAAGCCCCAATTTTCCTCTTATAGCTTTGAACTACACATACCTCAACCGGGCTTCAAACAAGGGTTAGCAAAGCTTCTATAGCACTTAGGTAGCCTAAGAATACCAAATGTGAAGCCCGAATCCACCCAGATTAGCATTAACCCCGAAACCCCTTTTATAAAGTCAGCTATTTCATATTTTATTCAAGTTTCGAGCAATGTGAGTGCACGGGGCTATTAGACTACCTTCATAAACACCTAAGGCATCTATTTGAAGCATTGAATCAATCTAATACGCGCAATTACATAAAACCCTAGAAATCCTGTCACTATTCACCTCATAAATTCAAATGACGATTCCAACCGTTTAAAATGCGAACTAATGGCTCAAATGTGTTTTCTAGCACTTATATACAAGGTATAATAGCATAGATAAGATTTGCAATAGCATTTGATAACATTTTCAACAAATCAAGAAAAATGTAACATTTTAGATATGCATAAAAAGTCATGAAAACCCTCACCAATTGCGAGTAGGAACTCTCGGGAGGCTAGCAAACACCCTAAACGACTTGCTCCTAGCTTGGCTTGGCTTGGCTTGAAGATTTGATGAGCAAAATCCTCTCATTTTCTTCCTATACTGTTCTCGGATTTGCTACAGTAAAATCTGCATCTTCCTTTCTTTTTTTTTTTGCTAAGTTATGACTTATGTTGTGTGTTGTGTGAGTATATGTTTGGGTGGGGCATGTTGTGACACCCCGATCCCTCTCGAGACCGGGAGTTCTATCAATCGATCTAATCTCAACCCAAACCAAACTCGGGCATAAATTTTCAGGGAAAACGGACGGAGTCTCCCCTGTTTCTAGGCGAAAAGTAGAACCTGCAATAGCATATAAGTGGACCAACACCGAGTCCAACCATACAAACACCTCAAGGCCATCCGAGCCTTGGTTCTCAACAATTAAACTCAGCAAGTATACATACATTTCCAACTTACAAGCTAGCCTATCTCTTTTCATTTTTGACAAGTACATTCAATCTAGACAGTTAAACCATACTAAGCTACTGCATAAAATAAACTATCATGCCATTCTAACTATTTTCCTCTAGATATTACAAACATACATTGAAATTAAGCTACATTAACTAAATACACAATCTAACTTATCAAACTACTTCAACAATCTAATGAAACTTAAATTACAATCCTTTTGACATTAAATACATATAATACATAAAAGCATACATCCTTACAACTTTAACAACTCAAGTCACACAGGCACGCAAGACAACTCTTCAACCACAGACTTTCACGAAATCACGAACTTTCCAGCTAACATGACATTTCCTGAAATGTGGTGGTGAGGAGTAAGTATACACAACACGTATACTCAGTGAGGGCGAGACAGATATCGAAGTGGAGAGAAAGAAGATCGTGCAATGCAAATAGGTACAGTTAAGCAATACAATCAATAAAAGGCATTCAATATAAACAACAATACAATAAACAATTAAAGAAAGCATTAACACAACCAATCAAAGCTATACCACACTTTGAAGGCTATGGTTCACTCAAGCGAGTAATGTACCGATCACGATTCCGATGACATTAACGATGACGCGCCGGCCCAAACCACCTTATAACACCAGTTTAGAATACCCCGGAAGTATCCATCAATTCTACGACCCAAAACTCCCTGGGAGACAACCCAAGCGAGAAGAGAGAATAGCTACGGAGCTAGAGCAACCAACACTGGCAACCCGAGGCCACCCAGAGAGGCCCATCACTCACGTGCGAGACACTATGCAATGCAAGACTCGATACAAAGCGATAAACGAGCGATATCAAGCATTCTCAACAATTGATAAACATTTCAATCAATAATCAACTCTAATAAGCGTAATAAGCATTAACAAGCATTTGCAATCAAACAAGTAACAAGAACAACACCAACTAACATTATCAAGCAATAACAAGTATTATATAGGCAACATAAGCATACTATAAACAATATAAGCATTCTATAATCAATATAATCATTCTATGAGCAATATAACCATTCTATAATCAATATAAACATACTATAAGCAATATTCTATGAAAACACACAAAATCACAAAAATGACCCCAACTTCAAAACACTACTACTTTCAAACGAGCCATGAGCTTTGGAAACCGACTTCACCAATCCTCCTAGGTCACCATAAGGCACGTCTAAAGACCCCGAAACCCTACTTTACCCTAGAATTCACGCAAAGTCCCGATTTCCCTCTTTGCTCGTTTGAACTACAACTATACCAACCAAACACCCAACCAACTCCATAAAAGCACCAAAAGTGATTCCATGGCCTCCCGAAATAATGCCAACACGCAAAACGAGAAAATACCAAACTCGCCCTAAACGACCCCAACTTTCACTAAGCCGTTTTTCTCCGTTTTTCTATTACACATTCCAATTAAACTACACATTTAGGCATTCTAGCATATCTAGCACATTTCTACATCAACGGACAGTATAACGGAGCAACTTCATCGTTTCAAGGGTTTACTATTCACAAAACACTATTCAACAACCAATTTAAATTGCAATCTCAACATTTAACAGCAGAAAATGTTAAAAAGCTATAAATACATGTTCTACAATCAACAAGGAACCTTCTTTAAGCAACAAAACGATTAAAACAATAATCTACACATAAAATTCAAAAATCAAAGTTTAGATACAAATATTTCAAATGCGCAAATAATGATGAAACCCTCACCTTAGACGCTCCTAGAAGCTAGGAAAACCTCGTAGGATGCCTCGGAAACCACCCCGTGCAAACTCACGCGAAGAATCGAAGATTTTGGCTTGAAATCTTTGTTTTTTCTTCTCTCATTTTTTCGGCCAGCTCTCTCTCTGTTTCAGCTCTTTTTTTGTGTGTGCTATTTTAAGCTATTTTAAAAGATGACACAAGGTCAACTTGGTCAAGGCTTGGTCAACTAACTTAAACTTGGTCAAACTAGCCTATTTCATGCATTTTTAGGCTAAAACAACTAAGGAAACATCAATTCTAGCTAACAACAATTAAATTATAAAATTTAAGGCACTAAAATACTAGTTTCACTATTTGCTGAGGACTCGAATTCTTTTCCTAACTATTTCTCTCGATATGTTATGCACTTTGCGTCAATAGAAGAATAACAATTAAATCTCAAAGAATCTAAGAAATATATCATTTTCGGAAAGCATCATAGTTTAAAATTTACTCCGGCTCGGAATTACTTTTCATTTAATTGAAAACTGAATGATTTTAATGCAAGACAACCAAAACCGATTATTAAAATAATCAAAGCAATCAAGGTAATCAATATTCATTTAAAATAATTAATTTAACTATTTCTAGAACATTTTAAAGAATTATGAAGTTAATATTAAGTTACAAATGAACAAATAAATATAAACATGTAATCAAGTGCAATTAAATATTAACATTTAAGATGGCACTTAATTAATCACAAGAGAATAAATTCAATTACTATAATTATTAGAAATAGATAATAATCTTTTAATTATTCAGTATACAATTACTAAATGCTTCCAAGAGAAATATTAAAATAGTGCAAATTGGTTGATTTAACTAATTAAACATTTAATCAAATGCAGTCAAGTGCTATTAAATGCATGCCGGGTTCGGGTTATCACATCCTTCCCCCCTTAAAACAATTGTGTCCTCGCAATTCTTCTTCCAATAGGACTCTGCATCATCTAAAATCCAACTCTGATAAATCTTCATCGGTTGCTGAGCAAGATAATATATAAGAATGCTCGTGAGAAATCTCGAATAGAAATTCCAATCAAGAATGCCGAGGAAATACCAACTAAAGATTGAAGCAAAGATGCTGTAGATATTATCAATACTACATACTAATGGCAGGAAGAGTACCAAAGGAATACCCTATTTAAGAATCTTCAATAGAAGTCTAACAAGTACCCAATAAGAAAGTTAAGAGATAACCAGAGTAGATGCACCTCATGCAGTGCTAATTACCATAAATAGACCCAGCTGAAAGTTCTGTAAAGGAATATAGAGAAGAATACCAAAGGCCAACCTCTAAATGAAATCTTCCAATCACTGAGTTCCTACCGCAACATCTTAATCAAATAGCAAGTAGAGATTCCCTTGAGTGGAAAGACCGAAGGAGAAGCCGTAAACAGTACAAAATAATATGTCCAATCAGAATTCCAAGTGTAGGATCTTCCATTAAATGCCAATAAGGAAAATACTAGTAGAATGCCCAATAAGAATTCCAAAGAATACCGTAAGTAATATGAGATAATGAGTCTGATAGAAATTCCAGTTACCAAACCAGCTGAGGGATGCCAAAGAAAATACCCGAACAATGCTCCAGTAAGAAAGTACCAAGAATTGCCCAATAAGTAATACTAAATAATTGGCCACTGAGAATCCTAGAGAATGCCATTGAAGAATTTTCCAATAAGGAATACCAGTAACACTCCAATAAAGACCGAGACACATATACCATAGATAATACTGTGCAGTAAGTCCGATTGAAATCCCAATAGCCAAATCCACCGAGAAATGCCAACAGAAGTCTCCAAAGAACACCCGTTAAGAAAACCGAAGATTGCTCCAAAGAACAACTAAATAGAACCCCAACAGAAGACTACTCTTACACAATTGTTAAGCACAGAGGAGGACCATAGAGATTTGCCAATAACCGAGCTCCAAAAGCAAACACCAATTCCCAAATAAAGGCTAGCCAAATGCCATTCATTTCCTGCCAATCCATACGCCTTGAAAAGCCAGCGGTGAACCACTTTCTTCAGGGGAGGAAGAGGACTTACTTACCATTTCCATAGGACATGTATGAATGCCAATATATCACAATTATACACATGCCTTAAACTACTATGCAAGCAAGTTTACAAATGAGTTTATTCAACAAAGTCACTCAAGCACGGCAATCAAGTCAAGCACAACATAATCAATTCAAATCACGGCATAGCTAATTCAAGACATTCTATACACACATTACAAGTAATACTTCAAGCAAATAACAATCCACGAGGTAGATTCGATTCACAATGCCAATTCGATAGGTCAATTCAATGCACAACTAGACACTTTACTTCACTTAGCACACAATTAACACATAACACATAACTATATCACATAGGAGCACACATTCATGTCAAGACACACAATCTCACATACAAGCATACACTTTCAAGACACACTTAACAAGCACACATTCAAGAACCACTACCCACCAGACCGAGGACCCTGTCCCGGCTTATGAGCTAAACAAGCTCTGATACCACCTGTGACACCTCGATCCCTCTCGAGACCGGGAGTTCTATCAATCGATCTAATCTCAACCCAAACCAAACTCGGGCATAAATTTTCAGGGAAAACGGACGGAGTCTCCCCTGTTTCTAGGCGAAAAGTAGAACCTGCAACAGCATATAAGTGGACCAACACCGAGTCCAACCATACAAACACCTCAAGGCCATCCGAGCCTTGGTTCTCAACAATTAAACTCAGCAAGTATACATACATTTTCAACTTACAAGCTAGCCTATCTCTTTTCATTTTTGACAAGTACATTCAATCTAGACAGTTAAACCATACTAAGCTACTGCATAAAATAAACTATCATGCCATTCTAACTCTTTTCCTCTAGATATTACAACCATACATTGAAATTAAGCTACATTAACTAAATACACAATCTAACTTATCAAACTACTTCAACAATCTAACGAAACTTAAATTACAATCCTTTTGACATTAAATACATATAATACATAAAAGCATACATCCTTACAACTTTGACAACTCAAGTCACACAGGCACGCAAGACAACTCTTCAAGCACGGACTTTCACGAAATCACGAACTTTCCAGCTAACATGGCATTTCCTGAAATGTGGTGGTCAGGAGTGAGTATACACAACACGTATACTCTGTAACAACCCAACCCGTGCATATAATTATTTTATTGATGTGCATATATTTATATGTCTACTTTAATTATTTATATATATTTGTTTGCATAAAATATCATATTTTTGGATTACGTGCATCAATTTCGTTTAACGTGCATTTATGTGCATTCACGTGCATTTAAGAGTTTTAAGTAACGTAGACATTATTTAAGTGTTATCAATTTGAAAATAGAAACTAGATTTGTTAGATTTCAACTAAATGTCAAACTAGTAAATATCAAATTAGTTAAAGGGGCAAGATAGACTTTTGAGCCTTTATAAAAAAATCCTACCTAATTTTGACTCTAATTAAAACAAATAAACTACACAAAACACACACACACAACACGTTTCAGCACACACACACACAATTCAGCACACACACATGCAAGGAGAGAAGGAAAAGAAGAAAACAAAGGAAGAAGAAGAAGAAGACAGCTTTGTAAGATCAATTTTCATGCCATTCTTCATGTCTAGGTGAGGGAATTCATATTATTTGCATTCTATTTGGATTATTCAGCTATATGTATGCATGCTATGTTTTATGTAAGTGTTCAAAGATGTTGGAAATGCATGTTTAGCTAAAGTATTAGTATGCTAAAGGTTGTAGGAACTCATTAGTGCTCATAGAATGAACTCTTGCATGCTATCTTAGTTGTAGAGTTGCTTTGTTAACTAAGTGTAATTGTGTAGTTTAGGTGTTTGTTAAATGTCCTAAATGAAGTGTAGGAATGTTATATAGGCTAAAGTAATGGTTATTGTTCGCTCAAATGCAAGAAATAACAAGAAAATGATAAGCAAGCAAAATTCGGATTTGGACATCTGCACTGCCCCTGACTTCCGAAGTAGGTTTGGTATAGCAAACGTGCTTAGAATTGAACGAAATTTATATGGCAGCTAGATTAGACAGTTTAGAACAAATGTTTATTTCTAGAGCTAAGGCAAATTCTAACGTTTTGACCCTGCGATTTAGCTATTTCCGAATTGTGTCTGAAAATCGCTGGTGCAGGGGGCACTTTGCGCAGTTGCACAGAAAGTGTCATAACTTGTGGAATTTAGATCGGAATTGAGTTCCTCTTGAGGCTAAAGTCATATACACTCAAAGAGATACGTTTATAAAGAAAAATAAGTCAGTTTGGAGGACTATAGCATAGGTAACTGAATAAACAAAGTTAAGCATCTGCAAGAAATTGAAAGATGTTTTAGCTAGTTGATGATTGACATTAATGATTGTGATTGCTAGATAGTAAAATTATGGATTCTCATTGTGTAGATGTGTATATTGGAGTTAAATGATGGTTATAAGATATTCAATATGATTTATTAGGTGTTATGTTAACAATGTGGTATTTTGGTGTTGATTGTTAGTTAAATGAGAATTCTAGTGTTGTGGTTGTTGTTGTGTTAGGAGTGGGGGATAATAGCTATTGCATGTTCAATGTTTGAAAGAATGCTTGTAAGAAGATTATGGGAGCTCAAGAAGAAATTAGCTAGCATGTATGTTCATAAAAATATACAAGATTGGAGTTTTAGTTAGCTCTCACTATATATATTGGAATTTCGAGTAAATGAACTAACTACACCATGTGTACGTGTATGTGTGTTAAATTGAGGCTTCAATTAGGTGCTTTAGACGTTAATGGAACTAGTCATAGGCTCACGTGAGATTGAATTGCTCAGAAATGTGCTAAAATGCAAATTTAGTAATCTTTTAAAAGAGGACTTTTTCCGTTGTACAATCCGGGCAATTTTGGGCTATGGTTTGGATATCCTTGGGCTAAGGAAGCACTTTTGGTGCTTTCGTTACGCAAAATTGAGGTTCGGTTAGTATAGTTGTAGTTAAAACCGGCTCGGGGCCTTTCCGAGTTTTTGCTTCTAAAATGGGTTTTTTATGATCTTAATAAGTGTCTCTTGGCTTGGTTGGGAATGTAGTATGGTTAGGTTGTGGGTTGGTAACGTTGAAATGCACTTAGGAGAAGAAAAGCTTGGTTAAGAAAGGGGAAAAATGTAGTAATTGGCTTCTTTGGCGTACCTAGAGCTTACTATTGTGTTGTCACATACTATTGTGTTTATCTAAAGCTAATTGAGCTATTTGAATTGGATTTTGGGTGAAGTTGTGTTGGTTGGCTCTTTTGGGATTATATAGTTATCTCGTGCATATGTTGGTTATAATGGGTTTATGTGAGGGCAGCCAGTTGAGTTGCCATACTCATTTTCTTCTTCTTTTAATTATATTGGTAATATAGGAAATGTGTTAGCTTGATAAAAGTTAGTATTGACTTGTGAAATGTTTTCTTTAACTTGAGTTGTTGTGGGCGTTGAGATAGGATTATCTTATTTTTCAGTTGTTATCAAGTCAGTGTTAAAATTGTTGATAGATAAGTTTCTCTACTTCTTGTCCAACTTGTGAAATATTGAACTATAAATTTTGTTAGAGCTTGTTATGCTAGTCTAGTTTATGAATTTTCTTAACTTATATTTAGCTAATGAATCTAATGAATTATGATAGTTTAATGGAGTTATTAACTAGCCCAAGGAAGAATGCTGCTAAGCTTCATTTAGGTACAAGTTATGGCTTTTGGAAGAGAATAATGCATGTGTATTTCATAATCATGCAGTAGTAAGCTATAATTAAACTTAACTTGCACTTAAATTCTAGTATACTAGTTGAATATATCTTTTCTTGAGTAGTTAATAAGTTAGATTTAAGGTAGTATTCGATATCAAGGAGTTACTGGTGTCCATAGAAGAAGGTTACGTAGGAATTATGTAAAGGAGTATTTTAACATTTTTACTTGCTATACATAATGACCCTAATCCTCTAATCATTGTTGTGTAGTAAAGTGTTGTAAGGCTTTTAATTTATATTATTGATGGGTTTAGCGAATGTTTTCCCATTGTGTTGTTAATAGGTTAAAAGATAAAAGTATTAATTGAGCCTAACCTTCATTTTGGCTATTAACTTTCAAATGAAATAACTCTAAATTGAAGTTCAAGTTAATAATTTTAGAAGCATTAGTTAATCAGTTAACTTATCTTCTTGTTCTCTTTCCCTTTAATGCAATAAAATGTATTTCTGTGTTATAATAGTGCTTTATGTGTTGGTTAAAAGTCATAGTTAAGGATAACTTGCTATTGGCCTAATTCTTTTAAATGTTATACTTATATGAACAACTAGGGTTTACACATCTGAACTAATTCAAGGAGGCTGGAGTGAATCTAATTATACTCTTGCATAATTAACCTAATCCAAGGTGAGGGAGTTTTCATCCTTTTTTTTGTACATGTTAACTTATTTTATTGGTTATAGATTGTATGATTAGTAATTGAAATAATTTATATGTACTACTTACTCGCTATCATGTGTTTTCTCGTGTTATTTGTGTTTAATTGCGAGGGCGGCCTACTTTGTCGTCCCTTTTGTGTGATCTTTGATATTCTTGATTCTCGTGATCTTGTCTCGGGGTTGCGCAACCTTTTTCGGACATGGTAGTGTCGAGAAACACGGGCGGCGTCGGGCTTGCCGTGCTCCCTCGACTACCATGGTGCCTATTCCCTTCTCGCTGAGGCATACTTCACTACCCCAGAGGCGTGGTTCACCTGCTGGGCATGGACCTACCTCAGGAGAAAGGGTCGTAGGATCGGGATACATCCGGAGTATCCCAACTTGTTGGAGTAAGGGTTTGCCGGCACTTGCGTGAAGTTCGTGATTCGTGACTCGTGATTGAAGACTTGAAGTGGAACCGTATCCTTTTTTAATGTGGTTAACTACTTGTTATTGAATCTTGTTGTTTATGTTATATATATGAGTTCTTTTATTTGCATATCATAATGCACACCCGGTATGTTGCATCACCTCCCTCACTGAGTAACCTAGTTACTCATTCCTCTTTTCAACATATTTCAGGAAAAGCTGAAGATTGGATTGCGTCCTGTGTGACCTGCTTGCTCTATCAGTGTGTCAAACATGGAAGAATATGATCATGATATGCTTGTATTGTATTTGAGACTTTGTGCCCATATATGTATTTATGTTATACCAAGGAATGTAATATTAAAATTTTAATTTTGTTTGATGATTAGGTACTAATGGTTTGTAATAACTTCAATCGTTTACTCTTCTGTTTAGTTGACTTGCATGCTGATAGGGATAAAATAAATTGAAGTTGTGGATTATAGTCTTGTGGTTGTATGTTATAGTTTACAGGTTTCCAAATAGTCCTATAAATAGGGGAAACTCCGTCCGTTTTTCCTAAATTACGTGCCCGGGGTTTGGATTTGGGTTGAGTATAGTTTGGTTAATAGAAGTCCCGGTTCCGTGAGGGACCGGGGCGTTACATACTCAGTGAGGGCGAGACAGATATCGAAGTGGAAAGAAAGAAGATCGTGCAATGCAAATAGGTACAGTTAAGCAATACAATCAATAAAAGGCATTCAATATAAACAACAATACAATAAACAATTAAAGAAATCATTAACACAACCAATCAAAGCTATACCACACTTTGAAGGCTATGGTTCACTCGAGCGAGTAATGTACCGATCACGATTCCGATGACATTAACGATGACGCGCCGGCCCAAACCACCTTATAACACCAGTTTAGAATACCCCGGAAGTATCCATCAATTCTACGACCCAAAACTCCCTGGGAGGCAACCCAAGCGAGAAGAGGGAATAGCTACGGAGCTAGAGCAACCAACACTGGCAACCCGAGACTACCCAGAGAGGCCCATCACTCACGTGCGAGACACTATGCAATGCAAGACTCGATACAAAGCGATAAACGAGCGATATCAAGCATTCTCAACAATTGATAAACATTTCAATCAATAATCAACTCTAATAAGCGTAATAAGCATTAACAAGCATTTGCAATCAAACAAGTAACAAGAACAACACCAACTAACATTATCAAGCAATAACAAGTATTATATAGGCAACATAAGCATACTATAAGCAATATAAGCATTCTATAATCAATATAATCATTCTATGAGCAATATAACCATTCTATAATCAATATAAACATACTATAAGCAATATTCTATGAAAACACACAAAATCACAAAAATGACCCCAACTTCAAAACACTACTACTTTCAAACAAGCCACGAGCTTTGGAAACCGACTTCACCAATCCTCCTAGGTCACCATAAGGCACGTCTAAAGACCCCGAAACCCTACTTTACCCTAGAATTCACGCAAAGTCCCGATTTCCCTCTTTGCTCGTTTGAACTACAACTATACCAACCAAACACCCAACCAACGCCATAAATGCACCAAAAGTGCTTCCATGGCCTCCCGAAATGATGCCAACATGCAAAATGAGAAAATGCCAAACTCGCCCTAAACGACCCCGACTTTCACTAAGCCGTTTTTCTCCGTTTTTCTATTACACATTCCAATTAAACCACACATTTAGGCATTCTAGCATATCTAGCACATTTCTACATCAACGGACAGCATAACGGAGCAACTTCATCGTTTCAAGGGTTTACTATTCATAAAACACTATTCAACAACCAATTTAAATTGCAATCTCAACATTTAACCGCAGAAAATGTTAAAAAGCTATAAATACATGTTCGACAATCAACAAGGAACCTTCTTTAAGCAACAAAACGATTAAAACAACAATCTACGCATAAAATTCAAAAATCAAAGTTTAGATACAAATATTTCAAATGCGCAAATAACGATGAAACCCTCACCTTAGACGCTCCTAGACGCTAGGAAAACCTCGTAGGATGCCTCAGAAACTACCCCGTGCAAGCTCACGCGAAGAATCGAAGATTTTGGCTTGAAACCTTTTTTTTTCTTCTCTCATTTTTTCGGCCAGCTCTCTCTCTGTTTCAGCTCTTTTTATTTTTTATTTTTTGTGCTATTTTAAGCTATTTTAAAAGATGACACAAGGTCAACTTGGTCAAGGCTTGGTCAACTAACTTAAACTTGGTCAAACTAGCCTATTTCATGCATTTTTAGGCTAAAACAACTAAGGAAACATCAATTCTAGCTAACAACAATTAAATTATAAAATTTAAGGCACTAAAATACTAGTTTCACTATTTGCTGAGGACTCGAATTCATTTCCTAACTATTTCTCTCGATATGTTATGCACTTTGCGTCAATAGAAGAATAACAATTAAATCTCAAAGAATCTAAGAAATATATCATTTTCGGAAAGCATCATAGTTTAAAATTTACTCCAGCTCGGAGTTACTTTTCATTTAATTGAAAACCGAATGATTTTAATGCAAGACAACCAAAACCGATTATTAAAATAATCAAAGCAATCAAGGTAATCAATATTCATTTAAAATAATTAATTTAACTATTTCTAGAACATTTTAAAGAATTATGAAGTTAATATTAAGTTACAAATGAACAAATAAATATAAACATGTAATCAAGTGCAATTAAATATTAACATTTAAGATGGCACTTAATTAATCACAAGAGAATAAATTTACTATAATTATTAGAAATAGATAATAATCTTTTAATTATTCAGTATACAATTACTAAATGCTTCCAAGAGAAATATTAAAATAGTGCAAATTGGTTGATTTAACTAATTAAATATTTAATCAAATGCAGTCAAGTGCTATTAAATGCATGCCGGGTTCGGGTTATCACACATGTTGGGTGCTTAAATGGTCTATTAAAATGAGCTTAGTTAGCTTTAAAACAAGTCCATTGCACATAAATTAAGTTAGCTAACTAAAACATTATGTTTCGTCCGTAACACTATTCACTAGTTCACTAAACTATTTTCTAAACGAACGTTCCTATCGCTCCTAAATCAAATGCATATTTTTTCCATTCTTAAAACAATTAATATGATTTAAGAAAAATGCTAATTCATGGTAATTATGTAGTTGAAAAATAGAATGAATAGTAACTAAAGAAGACAACAAGCAAAGCACAGAAGAAATGCACAATTATTTGATGCAACAGTGAATGAATGTACGGCAAAAATCTCGGGCATCACACAAACCATGGATAAATCCAAGCGACCTTTTCTTAAATCCAAGCAATCTTTTCGTAAGCGTTTGACCCCGATTCAATCGGGGGATCGAATTGATTATAGAAACATGAGTTTAATTAGTCAATTTATTAGTGAACAGGAAAAAATATTATCTAGACGGGTAAATAGATTGACCTTGAAACAACAACGATTAATTACTATTGCTATAAAACAAGCCCGTATTTTATCTTTGTTACCTTTTCTCAATAATGAGAAACAATTTGAAAGAACCGAGTCGGCCGCTAGAACTACAGGTCTTAGAACATGCAATAACTAGCCTTACTCTTTCTTCACTTGAATCATAATTCCAATCCGAACTCAAAGGCCCATTGGTGTTTTTTTGTTCGAAAAATCCGAGAATCCAGATTTGGTTATCGTGTCGTAAGAAAAAAAACAAATCGGAGAAGAAGAATTTTTTTTTATTGAACGTGTTTATTCATTTTGAATATTTTATCATATTTTCTCATAGTAATTTCTATTCTACCCTCCCGGAGTTAATTCTCTGGGGAACTCCGTTTAAATTATTCCGGTAGATTCTTTCCAATCTACTTCTTTTATGATCTCATTGGAAATCATATAAAGACAATTCCTATTGGATATAGCTATTTGTGCAAGTATTTTACGATTAAGAAGCAACTGTTTCTTGTACAGATCGTGTATTGATCTAATTTTAACTATAGGATACTCCCATTTCGGGAATTACTGTGTTTATTCGAGTTATCCAAAATCGACGAAAATTTCTCTTTTGCCTATCCCTATCCCGATGAGCCGAAACCAAAGCTCTTATTTTTTGTTGAGTAATAGTTCGAGTAAGTCTTGAATGAGCCCCTCGAAAGCTTGATGCAAATAAACGAATTTTTGTTCTACGTCTCCGAGCTACGTATCCCCGTTTAATTATGGTCATTGAATAAATGAAACTTTGATGAATAACTAATTGATTTCCTCTCTTTTAGTTATTCTTTTCCCCTTTCCTAGTCGATTAATAACAAAACGGATTTTTCCAATGTATAAAATAAAAATTCCAATGGCTTTGGCTACTATAACCTTCCCTACCACGATATTTTTTAGGTATTTCACTGCGAAATAAGAAATTGTCTTCTGCTAGGTGTCAAAAATATAGCAAATAAAAAAAAGAAATAGAAATGGATAAAGAAATAGTGGGTTCCATCGTTTCTATGGTTACTTCTTAAACGGTGAGGTCTTTTCTATACACCGGAGCCTTTACTTTATTTAATCAATGTTATTGGTAACTTGTATAGTTCACACTCTTTGGCTCTACCCATGAATTATCCAATAATAGGTCTTTCACAATGAGATCTACCTATACAGTAACGGTATTTAATTATGAAAGTTAGCTGGGTAGTTGACCCTTTTAGTCCGTTCTTGCCAGAGTAGGTGTGACGCTCGAGAACTTCACCGTACATTTATTTACTGTTGCATCTACTATTTGCATATTTCTTCTGTGCTTTACTTGTTACTTTAAGTGGCTACTATTCATTCCATTTTTCAACTACTTAACTACCTTGAATTAGAAATTTTTTTAAATCACATTAATTGTTTTAGGAATGAGAAAAATGTGCATTTGAGCTAAAAGCGATAGGAGCGCCCGTTTAGAAAATGTTTTACCAATCTAGTGAATAGTATTACGTAACTAAAGTAAGTGTTTTAATTAGTTAACATTGAATTGCAGTTTTAGACTCATTTTAAAGCCAACTAGGCTCATTTTAGTAGTCAACTTATGCACCCAACATAACTCCAGCCTAATATATACTCAACTTAACCATTTTAGCTCATTAAAAAAAAAAGATGCATAAATTACTGTTCAAAGTCCGAACAGCCAAGAGGGAGATCTTTGGCTCATCAAATCTCTAATCCAAGCCTCCCAAGCCTAGAGCAAGTAGTTTAGGGTGTGTGCAAGCCTTCTAGGTACTCCTACGCGCTTTAGGTGAGGGATTTCATGGCTCTTTTTGCATATTAAAAATTATACACTTTTCTTGATTTCTTAGAAATGCTATCAAATGCTATTGAAATGCTTATCTATGCTATGGTACATTGTATATAAGTGCTAGAGAACACATTTAAGACATTAGTTCGCATTTTAAACGGTTGGAATCGTTACTTTGATTTTATGAGGTAAATAGTGGCAGATTTTTAGGGTTTTGTGTAATTGTGTGTATTGGCTTGATTAATTGCTTCTAATAGATGTCTTAGGTGCTAATGAAAGTAGTCCAATAGTCTCGTGCCCTCGAATTTCTCTAAACTTATATAAAACGTGAAATAGCCGACTTTTTGAAAGGGGTTTCGGGGTTAATACTAATCCGGGTGGATTTGAGCTTCACATTCGGTATTCTTAGGCTACCTAGGTGCTATAGAAGCTTTGCTAACCCTTGTTTGAAGCCTAGTTAAGGTATGTGTAGTTCAAAGCCATAAGAGGAAAATTGGGGCTTTTGTGGTAATTGCGAGTATTTGAATGTGTTTGAGGGTTGTAAAAGTGCCTAAGGGATTAACTAGAAGCGTAGAATAGGCCGCTTGCAAATCTAGAACCATGACGTGAATTTGGAAGGAAAACGGATTGAGTTACAAAGGGGTTTAAGTGCAAATTCGATTGTCTCACGCTTCTAAGGCCTTATCATGACTCCTTGTGTGTTTAAATGTAGTTTCAAGATGTTTTGGAACTTTTGGTATAGTTCTATGAGAATTTTGTAAATGCCTCTTTATAATTTTCTTAATTACTTATATAAAATGCTTCTATTCTAACTGTTTCGAGGTCAACCTACTCTGTTGATCCTCCCACGTGTTGTTGCTTATATTATTGATATTGCCTTGTCATTGTTAAGTGCATTGCATATTTGTGACGCCCGAGCTTTTTTGATATACATTAACTTACTGTTGCACCCATTATTTGCGCATTTCCTTCTGTGCTTTATTAACTGTCTTCTTTAGCCACTATTCCCTCCAATTTCAAACTGCATTATATTAGTGAATTAGCATTTTTATTAAATCATATTAATTCTTAAAAGAGTGGAAAAATGTGCAATTGAGCTAGAAGCGATAGGAGCACTCGTTTAAAAAATAGTTTAGTGAACTAATGAATAGTATTATGTAACATAACTTAGTGTTTTAATTAGCTAGCTTTCACTTTGCACTTTAGACTCGTTTTAAAGCTAACTACGTTCTCTTTAGTAGACCTTTTAAGCAACCACTTGACCCCACCTAAACATATACCCAATATAACACATCATAAGCTCATAAAACACAAAAGAAAAAAAAAATAAAAGCTGAAAATACTGTACAGAGGCCGACAGCAGCAAACAGGAAAAAGAAGAAGATTTTGCTCTTCAATCCTTCAATCCAAGCCTCTCCAAGCCTTGAGCAAGTAGATTAGGGTGTGTACAAGCCTCCTAGGTATTTCTACGCACATTGGTGAGGGATTTCATGGCTCTTTTTGCATTTCTAAAAATGTTACACATTTCTTGATTTGTTCAAAATGCTATTAAATGTTAATGCAAAGCTTATCTATGTTATTATACATTGTATACAAGTGCTAAAGAACAAATTTGAGCCACTAGAACACATTTTAAATGGTTAGAATCGTTACTTGTTTTTTTTAGGTGAATAGTGACGAGATTTCTAGGGTTTGTGTAATTGATCGTATTAGTTTGATTCAATGCTTCTAATAGATGCCTTAGGTGCTATTGAAGGTAGTCTAATGGCCCCGTGCACTCAATTTGCTCTAAACTTGCATAGGACGTGAAATAGCCAACTTTAACAAAGGGGTTTCGGGGTTAATGCAAATCCGGGTGGATTCGGGCTTCACTTTTAGTATTCTTAGGCTACTTAGGTACTATAGAAGCTTGGTTAACCCTTGTTTGAAGCCCGATTGAGGTATGTGTAGTTCAAAGCTATAAGAGGAAAATTGGGGCTTTCGGGGTAATTGCGGGAAATTGAACATGTTTGCGGGTTATAAGGGTACCTTAAGGGTTACTTAGAAGATTGGTATAGCTTCCCTTCGAATTTGAAACCTTAATTTTGATTCGGAAGAAAAATAACTTGAATAACAAAGGGTTTAAGTGCAAATTCGGTTGTTTCTCGCTTCTAAGACCATGGCATGACTCCTTGTGTGTTTAAATATGGTTTCAAGTTGATTTGGAACTTTTGGTATAATTCTAAATGCATCTTGTATATGCCCCTTTGTAAAACTGCTTATTTGCTTATATTCTAACCGCTTCGAGGTCAACCTACTTTGTTGATCCTCCTACGTGTTATTGCTTATATTGTTGATATTAATTTTCCATTGTAAAGTGCATTGCATAGTGGTTGCGCAACCATAGTATCAGGGGGGTTTGTGTTGAATATCGACTGGGCGGTAGAGGGCTTGCCAGCGGATATTCAAACTCTGTACCCTATTTTCTCACTCGCTTGGTACGGAGATTGCCAGGGGGTGTTAGGTCGTAGGATTATCGGGGTACATCCGGAGAACACCCACTGGAGTGTTTGGGGTTATGCTAGTTTATCGTGATCGTGATCGTGGTTCGTGGATCGTGAATGAAGACCAAGTGAAGATTGGAGTATAGGGGTTATGTGAATGTATCCTTTTTAATGTGTGGTATTCAATCTTTTGTCCTACTTAAATTGATGTTCATTGTTATTAATGCTTAATTGTATTACTTGCCGTATTGCACGCCCCGGGAGACCTTATCCCTCACTGGGCACAGAAGTTGCTCATACCTCGATATATGTTTCAGGAAGTGCTGAGGGTGATCCCCAGCTAGTTGAGGTACTAGTGGAAGAAGAAGAAGTTCAGGCAGAGCCTTTACCCTAGTTGCTGTGTGTTTGTTGCCTGAGGTGGATGTGTTTTCTTGTTTCTACTTGGCGTATTAGTATTGCTATATTATGATCTATTTTGTGTCCTAAGGGCTATGTATATTCTTGTAGTTACAAGTTGAAAGATAGTTGGTTGTAGTGATAGATTTAAGAAATCATGGTTTGTAATAACTATATCCTATTCTAATTACTTGCATGCTTGGGTGTGTATGTTCTAAAGTTTGCTTGGTTTCAACTTCTAGAAATGTTCTAATGTTATTTTAGAATGGTATGATGAATGGATTTATGAAGTAGCTAAGTTGGTTGCATAATTGTGTGGTTTTAAACTATTGTAAGCTTCAAGGCTCAGATGGCCTTGAACCTTTGATCTTTAGTTACAAAAGCTTGTCTTGATGTTTTGTGGTTTTATTTGAGTGATTACAGATTTTCAGAGTGTCCCCGGTACAGAGGAGACTCTGTCCGAGTGTCGGGTCCAGACTTAACCTTTAGCGTGGGGTTGGGTCAGGGCGTTACATTTAGGTGGTATCAGAGCTTATAGAATGCAAGAAGCCGGGTTAATTTTCTCGGACTGTGGGTAGGAGTCTATTACATTAAAGAGTGATTGCATGAATTAGTGATTCCTTGATTGGCTAAGTGGAATTTGAATTGGTAATAAACATGCTAGCATGACAATAGAACACGAAAGGTCTTTAAGAGTTAATGTTTGAAAGTGAAAAGTCTAAAATGTCAAGCACGATTAAGTGCCTTCTAATGTAATATGTGACTTATGTGGATTTATTTGAACTTCTTCCTATGTGTTTTACCTGTAATTTATGTAAATGCCTATCATAATACTTTGCATTTTAGCTGTTTAAGATGAGGAGAAGGGGCAGACCGGGAAGAGAGCCGGAAGAAGTTCCTAGGCAGAATGTACCGGGAGAAGGTGAAGGTGTAGTAGAGAATGCACCACCACAGGGACTAGAACCCAGCACTGCTCAGATTCTAGCTACTATGGCTACTGCTATGAATACCATTGCCCAGTTCGTAACTCAGCAGGGTCAGACAGGGGCTGCCAGAGGGAATCAGGCTACCAGAGCCGAGGGTAGTGGTGCTACTGGAGTTAATTTGTATGATAGATTTTTATACCATGGGGCCTACAGCTTCTTCAGAGAACCTGATGATATGAAGGCTGAATTGTGGTTGAGGAAGTTTGAAAGGGTAGCTGCAATTCTTGAGTGCAGTGATGAGAGGAAAATTACTTATGCCACATTTCTTCTAGAGGGTGACGCCGAGGAGTGGTGGCATACTATTAGTGAGAAATGGGAAGCCGAGACGGTTCAGCATTCGTGGGCTGACTTTGTTCGAGAATTCCGAGATAAATATATATCAGTGGTTGCCCATGAGAGACGACAGGCAGAATTCATAACTTTGAAGCAGGAGAATATGACAGTAGATCAATATGAGGCTACTTTTACTAGGCTCTCCCGTTATGTGCCGTCATTGGTACAACCTGAGATTATGAAAATGCAGAGATTCATTATGGGGTTAAGAAATGATATTATGCTAAATTTGTCAGCAAATGATTACCCTAACTATGCTACAGTGGTCAGACCCGCCTCGAGGTATGAAAAACGCAAGGCAGACGTGTTGGCAGAGACTAGTCAATCGAGTAAGCATCAGTTCCAGTCTCAGAGTCAGGGGTACCAGAGGCAGACTATTCCAGTTGGGCAGAGTCCACAGCCGACGCAGACGCAGAGTTATACAGGGCCCGTTCAAACTCAGTCGCAACCAGCCAAGAGTCAGAGTCAAGGGCAGACCCGACCAGCAGTGGTTCGTTCTCAGCAAGGTAGTTCAGCTACCTCTTCTTACAGAGCTCCTACGGGAGGCACTGCTGCAGGACGTCACCAGCAGTGCAGCTTCTGTCAATGCCAGGGTCATACTGAGGAGAATTGTTGGAAGAGATTGGGCCGATGTACCGGATGTGGCAGTGATCAGCACAGGGTTAAAGACTGCCAGAAATTCAAGAATATTAGGGATCAGACATCAGGTCAAGGCAATCAGACTAGGGCGTCAGCTGCAGCACCAGTCCCACAGGGTCAGGCCCGAGTATTTGCCTTAGATGCAGAGGAGCTTCCGGATACGACCACTGTAGTAGAAGGTACTTTTCTTCTTAATGATCAATCAGTTAAAGTTTTAATTGATTCCGGGGTTTCGCATTCATTTATTACACCTATATGTGCACAAAATGCTAAGTTGAAACATGATAAACTGTTACATGATATTGTGGTTTTTATACCTATAGGGCCGAAGTTTGTCACCAAATCTATTTGCAAGGCATGTAATATCTTTATTCAAGGTCGTGTATTTCCTGCCGATTTAATTATTCTACCTTTTTGCAACTTTGAAATTATATTGGGGATGGACTGGTTAGGTAGATATTATGCCCAACTTGATTGTAGAAAGAAGATTGTGAAACTAGAAATGCCCGACCAGCCCGTACTTGAAATAGTTGGTAGTAGAAAATCTACGGGAACTCCTATCATATCTTCTTTTAAAGCATCAAAAATGTTAGGCAAGGGTTGTGAGGCTTACTTTGCTTATTTAATTAATCAACCTGGTGATCAATTGAAACTGAATGATGTGCCTATCGTGAGAGAGTTTCCGGGGGTGTTTCCTGAGGAGTTATCTGGTTTACCACCTGATAGAGAGATAGAGTTTGTGATCGACTTATTACCAGGGCTACGCCTATCTCTAGGACTCCGTACAGAATGGCTCCACCTGAGTTGCAAGAATTAAAAATTCAGTTGTAGGGTTTACTTGAGAAGGGATTCATCCAGCCGAGTTCTTCACCTTGGGGTGCACCGGTCTTGTTTGTTAAAAAGAAAGACGGGTCGCTTCGATTATGCATTGATTACCGGGGTCTTAATCAGGTAACTATAAAAAACAAGTATCCTTTGCCTATAATCGAGGAGTCATTTGATCAGTTGTAAGGCGCTAGGGTATTCTCCAAATTCGATCTGAGGTAGGGCTACTACCAGTTGAGGATTAAAAAAGATGATGTTTCTAAAATAGCTTTTAGAACTCGCTATGGCCATTATGAGTTTGTTGTCTTACCGTTTCGACTTACTAATGCTCCTGTCGCATTCATGGATTTGATGCAGAGGGTATTCCGTCCTTATTTGGACCAATTTGTGGTTATCTTTATTGATGATATTCTTGTCTATTCTAAATCAGAGGCGGAGCATGAACAACATCTCAGGATTGTACTGCAGACTCTTCAAGAGCATAAACTGTTTGCGAAATTCAGTAAGTGTGAGTTCTGGTTAAGGCAAGTTCTTTTCTATGCCACATTATTTCTCAGGATGGAATTTTTGTTGATTCAACAAAGACTGAGGTTGTCATGGCATGGAAACGACCGGAGACTATTACAGAAATTCGCAATTTCCTGGGTTTTGCGGGGTATTACCGAAGGTTTGTCAAGGATTTCTCAAAAATTGCTGGGCCATTGACTCAGCTCGCTCGAAAGAAGACTATATTTGACTGGAATGAGAAATGTGAGGCTAGCTTCCAGGAACTGAAGAAAAGATTAACCACAACTCCTATTCTCGCTCTACCTGAGGGTATTGATAATCTGGTAATCTATAGTGATGCTTCTAAAGAAGGTTTGGGCTGTATATTGATGTAGAATGGGAGAGTTATTGCCTATGCTTCCAGAAAATTGAAACCTTATGAACTTAACTACCCGACGCATGATCTGGAGCTTGCAGCTATCATCTTTGCGTTAAAGAAATGGCATCACTATCTTTGGGGTAATAAATTCGAAATCTTTACTGATCTCAAGAGTCTGAAATATCTCTTTTCTCAGAAAGAGTTGAATATGAGACAGAGGCATTGGTTGGTGTTGCTTGAGGATTATAATTGCACTATCAATTATCTGCCAGGTAAGGCTAATATTGTTGATGATGCCTTAAGCCGAAAGGCTACAGTTGCCAGTTTAATAATAAAAAATTGGGGGCTCATGGAGGAATTATGTTTATGGAAGCCCAACACTTCAGATTCTGGTATTCGATTTGCAAGTTTGCATATTCAATCTCTTTTATTATCCATGATTAGAGAGGCTCAGCAGGCTGATCTGCAATTGATGGAAATCTTAGAAAAGTCAAAAGGGGGAGAGTCAGATTTCAAATTGCATGATGATGGTCTTCTTAAATTCAAAGGCAGGATTTGTATTCCTTCTAAGCCAGCTTTAAAGAAAGAAATTCTTGCGGAGGCTCATAATTCTAAGTATACTATCCATCCAGGCAGTACCAAGATGTACAGAGATCTGAAACAGAACTACTGGTGGAACAACATGAAGAGAGAGATTGTTGACTATGTTGCTAAATGTCTTACATGTCAGAAAGTTAAAGCTAAACATCAAAGACCAGCAGGGTTGTTGCAGCCGTTGGCCATTCCTGTTTGGAAATAGGACCACATTACCATGGATTTCGTGTCAGATTTACCGCGGTCTTCGAGAGGTCATGATTCAGTCTGGGTTGTTGTGGATAGATTGACCAAAACCTCTCATTTTATTGCTACAAAGAAAACAGAATCTCTTGATAGGTTGGCTGAAATTTATGTTGAAAATATTATTAGACTTCATGGGATTCCCAAGAGTATTGTGTCAGATAGATATCCCAGATTCACATCTCAGTTATGGCAGAAGATTCAGAAAGCTTTGGGCACGACATTGGCTTTCAGTACTTCTTATCATCCTCAAACTGATGGGCAATCTGAAAGAACTATCTTAATACTAGAGGATATGCTTCGAGCATACATTCTGGACATTGGTAAGAGTTGGGAGAAATACTTACCTCTTGCAGAATTTGCTTATAACAACAGTTATTAAGCTACTATCGGTATGGCACCGTATGAAGCTTTGTATGGGCAGAAATGCGGATCTCCTTTATATTGGGATGAAGTTGGAGAGTTGAAATCTATTGATCCTACTCTATTGCCAGAAATGAACAGAATGATTGATAATGTTCAGCTTATCAGAAAAAGAATGCTTACAGCACAGAGTCGGCAAAAAAGTTAAGCAGATAGACGCCGTCGTGATCTGAAATTTTCCGTAGGAGATCGGGTATTTCTGAAAATTTCTTCTCGCAAGGGCTTGATTCGGCATGGCAAGGGAGGTAAACTCAGTCCTCGTTACGTGGGACCGTTTGAAGTAAATGAAACTGTTGGTGAATTGGCTTATCGACTAGCTTTGCCTCCTAGCCTGGGTAGGATTCATGATGTCTTCCATGTTTCTATGCTTCGGAAGTATCAGCCAGATCCTTCTCATGTTCTTGAGCCCGAGCCACTAGAGATCAGTGAAACTTTGACCTACGCGGAGAAACCTCTTCGAATTGTTGATCAGAAAGTTTAGGAGCTGAGGACTAAAAGCATTCCGATGGTTAAAGTTCGGTGGGATCATCATGGGTTGGAGGATGCTATTTGGGAAATAGAGGATCAGATGCGAGATCGATATCCAGAGTTATTCGCCGAATCATGTAAGAATTGCGTGGACGCAATTAGTTTAAAGGGGAGAGGATGTGACACCCAAGCTTTTTGCCATACATTAACTTACTGTTGCACCTATTATTTGCACATTTCCTTCTATGCTTTATTAACTGTCTTCTTTAGCCACTATTCACTCCATTTTCAAACTACATTATATTAGTGAATTGGTATTTTTATTAAATCATATTAATTGTTAAAAGAGTGGAAAAAATGTGCAATTGAGCTAGAAGTGATAGGAGTACCCGTTTAAAAAATAGTTTAGTGAATTAATGAATAGTATTATGTAACATAACTTGTGTTTTAATTAGCTAGCTTCCACTTGCACTTTAGACTTGTTTTAAAGCTAACTACGTTCTCTTTAGTAGACCTTTTAAGCAACCACTTGACCCCACCCAAACATATACCCAATATAACACATCATAAGCTCATAAAACACAAAAGAAAAAAAAAATAAAAGCTGAAAATACTGTGCAGAGGCCAATAGTAGCAAATAGGAAAAAGAAGAAAATTATGCTCTTCAATCCTTCAATCCTTCAATCCAAGCCTCTCCAAGCATTGAGCAAGTAGATTAGGGTGTGTACAAGCCTCCTAGGTGTTCCTACGTGCATTGGTGAGGGATTTCGTAGCTCTTTTTGCATTTCTAAAAATGTTACACATTTCTTGATTTGTTCAAAATGCTATTAAATGTTAATGCAAAGCTTATCTATGTTATTATACATTGTATACAAGTGCTAGAGAACACATTTGAGCCATTAGAACACATTTTAAACGGTTAGAATCGTTACTTTGTTTTTTTGAGGTGAATAGTGACGGGATTTCTAGGGTTTGTGTAATTGAGCGTATTAGTTTGATTCAATGCTTCTAATAGACGCCTTAGGTACTAATGAAGGTAGTCTAATGGCCTCGTGCACTCAATTTGTTCTAAACTTGCATAGGACGTGAAATAGCCGACTTTAACAAAGGAGTTTCGGGGTTAATGTGAATCCGGGTGGATTCGGGCTTCACTTTTAGTATTCTTAGGCTACCTAGGTGCTATAAAAGCTTGGCTAACCCTTGTTTGAAGCCCGGTTGAGGTATGTGTAGTTCAAAGCTATAAGAGGAAAATTGGGGCTTTCGGGGTAATTGCGGGAAATTGAACATGTTTGAGGGTTATAGGGGTACCTTAAGGGTTACTTAGAAGATTTGTATAGCTTCCCCTCGAACTTGAAACCTTAATTTTGATTCGGAAGAAAAATAGCTTGAATAACAAAGGGGTTTAAGTGCAAATTCTGTTGTTTCTCGCTTCTAAGACCATGGCATGACTCCTTGTGTGTTTAAATGTGGTTTCAAGTTGATTTGGAACTTTTGGTATAATTCTAAATGTATCCTGTATATGCCCCTTTGTAAAACTGCTTATTTGTTTATATTCTAACCGCTTCGAGGTCAACCTACTTTGTTGATCCTCCTACGTGTTATTGCCTATATTGTTCATATTAATTTGCCATTGTAAAGTGCATTGCATAGTGGTTGCGCAATCATAGTGTCAGGAGCGGTTGTGTTGAATATCGGTTGGGCGGCAGAGGGCTTGCCAGTGGATATTCAAACTCCGTACCCTATTCCCTCACTCGCTTAGTCCGGAGATTGCCAGGGGGTGTTGGGTCGTAGGATTATCGGGGTACATCCGGAGTACACCCACTGGAGTGTTTGCGGTTATGTCGGCTTATCGAGATCGTGATCGTGGTTCGTGGATCGTGAATGAAGACCAAGTGAAGATTGGAGTATAAGGGTGATGTGAATGTATCCTTTTTAATGTGTGGTATTCAATCTTTTGTCCTACTTAAATTGATGTTCATTGCTATTAATGCTTAATTGTATTACTTGCTACATTGCACGCCCCGGGAGACCTTATCCCTCACTGGGCAACAGTGGTTGCTCATACCTCGATATATGTTTCAGGAAGTGCTGAGGGTGATCCCCAGCTAGTTGAGGTGCTAGTGGAAGAGGAAGAAGTTTAGGCAGAGCCTTTACCCTAGTTGCTGTGTGTTTGTTGCCTGAGGTGGATGTGTTTTCTTGTTTCTACTTGGCGTATTAGTATTGCTATATTATGATCTATTTTGTGGCCTAAGGGCTATGTATATTCTTGTAGTTACAAGTTGAAAGATAGTTTGTTGTAGTGATAGATTTAAAAATCATGGTTTGTAATAACTATATCCTATTCTAATTACTTGCATGCTTGGGTGTGTATGTTCTAAAGTTTGCTTGGTTTCAACTTCTAGGAATGTTCCAATGTTGTTTTAGAATGGTATGATGAATGGATTTATGAAGTAGTTAAGTTGGTTGCATGCTTGTGTGGTTTTAAACTATTGTAAGCTTCAAGGCTCGGATGGCCTTGAACCTTTGAACTTTAGTTACAAAAGCTTGTCTTGATGTTTTGTGGTTTTATTTGAGTGATTACAGATTTTCAGAATGTCCCTGGTACAGAGGAGACTCTGTCCGAGTGTCGGGTCTAGACTTAACCTTTAGCGTGGGGTTGGGTCGAGGCGTTACAATATTGGTTGCGCAACCATAGTGTCAGGGGCGGTTGTATTGAATATCGGCTGGGCAGCGGTGGGCTTGCCAGTGGATATTCGATTTTCGTACCCTATTCCCTCACTCGCCTGGTCCGGAGATTGCTAGGGGGTGTTGGGTCGTAGGATTCTCGGGGTACATCCGGAGTACATGTAACACCCTGATCCCTCACGAGACCGGAGGCTCTAATAACCATGCTATTCTCAACCCAATACCAAACCCGGTCACAAAATTTTAAGGAAAACGGACAGAGTTTTCCCTGTACCGTGGACATTCTGGAAACCTGTAAGCATTCAAATAAAACACGAAGCAAAGGAACAACATTTCTAATTGAAATCCCAACTTCAAGGTCATCCAAGCCTTAAGCAACACAAGACAATATAAACACATACAAGCATGCAACGTAGCTAGAAGCAGAAGCATAAGTTATTACATGCCACAATTCCATAACACTTACTACATCCACTTAGCTTTCAAATTGCAACCACTCAAATATATATATATATATATATAAGCCCTTAGGCTCCAAAATAGAACATAAAGTAGACAAGCAAGGTCTTCTACAGTTTAGCAAGCAATCACTCCAATCTCAAGTAATAGTACACAGCAACCAAGGCAACTCCTCCAACTGCAGCACCTGAAACATGTTTAGCAAGGTATGAGCAATCACAATTGCTCAGTAAGGGATAAGGTCTACCGGGGATGTGCAATACAGCAACTTAACACAATTAATACGATAGATAAACAGTGAATAACAATTCTAATACCACATTTTAAAAGGATACAATCAATAACCCTTATCATTCCAAATCTTCGATCCCCGATCCACGAACCACGAACCACGATCTCAATCTCGATATGTCGGCATCCCTTACACCAATGGGTACTCCAGATGTACCCGATCCTACGACCCAACACCCCCTGGCAATCTCCGGACCAAGCGAGTGAGGGAATAGCAGACGGAGCTAAGGCAACCAACACTGGCAAGCCCGATGCCGCCCAGCGAGGCCATCGCATCCGCTGCGACAATGAGGTTGCGCAACCACGATGCAATGCAAGAATGATAACAATTACAATATAATTAGTAAACACATTTAAGGACAAAAAGTAGGTTGTCCTCGCACCAAGTTACAATTTAGCAACAATAAGCATATATCAATTACGCAATTATACTAAACAATATACTCTTTTAGCAAGAAAATAAACTATAATGCACGTAAGGATGCAGGTCCCTCACCTCTACCGAGTTCCAAGATGTAAGTTTGAATCACATCATTTCCAGTCACCTTGAACCTATGAGCAAACATTACTTCAATTACTCTTTAACTACAACATTCATTAATTACTCAGATAGGTTAGCTAACTCATAACTTCGCTTATTTAGCATATATACAATATCTATTAGAATTCTATTTTTAACAAAATGTCACTTTTATATACTTTAACTTAACATATATTCTAAGTAGTCATTTCCCAAAACATAGCTCATATAATTATAAGCAACACGGTATTATAAACAAGATACAAACATATTTTAATGAAGTAGCTATACAACCTATTTCATGAAACTTCTCCAAACAACTACATATTACATACCATTACCATTTAAACTCTTATTTAAATCATTTAAAAGTCAATTATAATAACTACATCAATTCAAATAACCAACTAAGCACCAAGCTCAACTAATTCACATAAAATCCAATTAAAACCTTTCCACATGCTTAGTATTTAGGTCATAAACTTCACACTTATACAACATATAACTCAATCATGATCAATTAGAGCAAATATAACAATATAATAACTACTAATGCAACTAATTCAAGTAATTCACAAGAAATCCAACAAATCTTCTTCTAAATGCTTACAAAACAAGCTCTAAACTTCGCACAAGATAACAAACCTCAAATCTAACTATACTACATCTCTAATGACATTTTATGGCACCATTTAAACCCTTGAAATCTCACTTTAAAGTACAATTGCCCAAAAAGTCCGAATTTGCCTCTTCATGCATTACTCTACAAGTACTCTAATCGGAGCTCAACTAAGCGAAGCGAATACATTTCTAGCACCTCCTCACTTACTAGACACTTGCCCTAATGCCCGAACGCACCCGGATTCACTTTCAACCTGAAACCCCTTTGTCAATCTTTGCTATTAAGCTCCAAACCGAAAGGCAAGGTTCAAGATTCCCAAACAAGTTATCCTATCCTTCAAATCACAACTTATAGCACCCCAAGGACCCTCGAGTTCACTTGTTAAACCTCGTTTACCATTAAATCCCCGATTTCCTCTTTGTGCGTTTACATTACAAGTACCAATTTCGAAACCCAAACAAAAGAAACGAAGGCACTTCTAAAGCTTCAATACTTAATAAAGACTAGCCATAACCTCGAAACGTGCCTGGATTTGAGTTAACCCCGAAACCCCTTATTAAAGTAGCCCAATTTGATCAAATTATTCAAATTTTGTACATGGCAAGAGCAATTAACATTTTTTTCACGCTCAAGGACCTAATTAGCAACTACTAGAAGCGTTGAATCAAATTAAATTGCACAAATTTTCAGAACCCTAGAAATTCCACCATTCATCATCTTCCCCAAAGCTCCAACTCCATTTTCAACCATTCAAAATGCTATCTAACCATAAAAGTATGCTCTATGATCATTAATAAGAGTAATTTAAGCTTAAACAAGCATAACCAAGCAATATCTCAACAAATCCAAAAAAAAATAAAGTTTAGATGCAAAACTTTCAAATACAAAAATAAGATGAAATTCTTACCACATAAGGCTAGAGAAGCTTGAAGAAGGTGTAAACATGTTCAAGAACTCAAGATTCAAGCTTGGAATAGATGGAAATGGCCAACTATAGCAATTTTGCAAGAAAAAACACTATTCCCGTATATGGTATTTGGCTTATTTTTTTACCCTTTTAAAGCATTTTTTGAGAGATTTTGGGTTATAAGAATTTAAGTTGGGTCAATGGGTTGTATTATTGGGTCAAGTAGTTTGGCTAGGTGAGTCAAATGAATTCAAAAAGAAAGCAAAGTACAAAACTAAATTGCTGAATTTTTCAGTATTCAATTAAGTTCACTAATGAATTTTTTCTCGTTGTTCCCGATATGCTATGCACACAAACTCAATGAATGTATGCATCTAAAATAGCAAGTATTAAGGGAAAAATATGAAATTCAGAAAAAAGAAACATAAAATTTTAATATTCTGGGCTTAGAGCTACTTTCTCAATTAGTTGAAAACAAAGTAAATTTTAGCCAAGAAAATGAAACCGAGTATTATAATTAATAAGTTAGCTAATATTCATTTTAAATAATTAATTTAACTATTATTTTAATATTTTGAAGAATTATGAAATAGTGCTAAAAATGAATGAATTCATTAAGGTAAACACATAATTATATGCTAGCATTCAAGATAGAATCTAATTAAATGCAAACATGTATTATTCTTTATATGTCGGGTTTGGGGTATTACAGTACACCCACTAGAGTGATTGGGGATTTGCCGGCATATTGATTGTGGTTCATGGATCGTGGTTCATGATCAAAGAGTATTCTGGAGTATTGGGGTTAAGTGTATCGTATCATTTGAAATGTGTGGTTATCTACTATTGCAAATTTACTTTAGTTGTCTAATTGTTATAACTGTTGCATTGCACGTCCCGGGTAGTCCTTATCCCTCACTAGGCAATTGTGGTTGCTCATACCTCGCTAACATGTTTCAGGAGACGCTGTGGTTGAACCCCAGCTAGAGTTGGTTGAGGGTGAAGATTAGGAGCTTCAGACTGACCTGTTACCTTAATTGCTGTGTCTAATTGCCCGAGGTGGATTTATGTTCTATTTTGTAGCTTAAGTGCTATGTACATGTTATGTAATTGCAAGGTGAAAGATAGATGGTTGTAGTACTAGATTTGGAATCATGGCATGTAATAACTTATGTTTTTACTTCTAACTACCTTGCATGCTTGGGAGTGAACATTCTGATGTTTGATTGGTTTCAATTTCTAAGAATGTTTCAATGCTATCATGGAGTGGCATGATAAGCGGTTTTGCAAATGAATTAAGTTGTGAATGCATGCTTGCATGATTCTCACTGCTTGAATGTTTTAAGGCTCAGATGGCCTTAAAGTTTGAGTCTTTAATTAGAATTGGAGTTCCAGGTTGTTTTGCGGCTTTATTGGTTGCTTACAGGTTTTCAGAATGTCCACGGTACAAACGAGACTTTGTCCGTTTTTTCTAAAAATTTGTGCCCGGGTTTGGGATCAGGTTGAGAATAGCTTGGTTTTTAGAGCATTCGGTCTCGGGAGGGATCGGGGCGTTACAAGTGGTATCAGAGCTTAGTTAGCTCTAAGTCGGGACAGGGTCCTCGGTCTGTCGGGTAGTAAACGTTATGTGTGTGCTTGTTAAGTGTGTTTTGAAGGTATGTGCCTATATGTGAGGTTGTGTGTCTTGAATGGAATGTATGCACATATGTGATATAGTTATGTGTTATGTGCTAAATGTATGCTAAGTAAAGTGAAGTGACTAGTTGTGCATCAAATTGACCCCGTGAATCGAATTGACCTCGTGAATTGTTAATTGCTTGAGCTGTTGCTTGTAACGTATGTATTTGAATGTCTTGGATTGAGTTGTTTTATGATTGAATTGATTGTCGTGCTTGAATGACTTTGATGATTACACTGTTTCATAAACTCTTATATAAACATGTTTGCATAATAGTTTAAAACATATATGTGTAAATGTGATATCTTGGCATTCATACATGTCCTGTTGAATTGGTAAAAAAGACTTCGTCCCTCCCCTGAATGGAGGTGATTAGTGGCTAGCCTTTTAAGTTATGTGGATTAGTAGGAATGTGAAGCAGTTAATCAGCCCTTTTATTTGGGAGTTGGTGTTGTGGGCAGAACTCAATTATTGGGATTTCTTCCAAGGCATTTTCTATGCTCAGTAGTTAGAAATGAATGGCTTCCCTTGGGATTTCTATATGACTGTTTTCTAAGGCATTCTCTTGGTATTTTCTTATTTAGCATTCTTCTGGTATTTTTTTATTGGCATTTCTCTGAAGACTTGGTATTTGGAATTCTATTCAACCATATTATACGGTATTATCTACAGGATTTATGCTCCAATCTTTTATTGGTATTTTCTAGCCACTTTTAGTTGGGATTATATTATTCTATAGTGTTCATGCCAGCGGGATTCTTATTTGGATTTTTATGTAGCATTTCTATTGAAGCCTTTATTTGGCCTTATTACTTGGGGATTCGCTGGCAGTACTACTGGGATTTCTTAATGGGTTCTTATGAGAATTCATATACGGTATTCTTGCTCACCAACAGATGAAGAGTAATTAAAGTTGGTTTTCAGTTGATACGGAGTTCTCTTGGAAGAAGAATTGCGTGGACGCAATTTGTTTAAGGGGGAGATGATGTGATGCCTGAGAACTTCACCGTACATTTATTTATTGTTGTATATACTGTTTACGCTTTCTTCTGTACTTTACTTGTTATTTTAAGTGGCTACTATTCATTCCATTTTTCAACTACTTAACTACCTTGAATTAGAAATTTTTTTAAATCATATTAATTGTTTTAAGAATGAGAAAAATGTGCATTTGAGCTAAAAGCGATAGGAGAGCCCGTTTAGAAAATGTTTTACCAATCTAGTGAATAGTATTACGTAACTAAACTAAGTGTTTTAATTAGTTAACATTGAATTGCACTTTTAGACTCATTTTAAAGCCAACTAGGCTCATTTTAGTAGTCAACTTATGCACCCAACATAACTCCAACCTAATATATACTCAACTTAACCATTTTAGTTCATAAAAAAAATATGCAGAAATTACTGTTCAAAATCCGAACAGCCCTTAGCAACCAAGAGGGAGATCTTTTGCTCATCAAATCTCCAATCCAAGCCTCTCCAAGCCTAGAGCAAGTAGTTTAGGGTATGTGCAAGCCTTCTAGGTGCTCCTATGCGCTTTAGGTGAGGGATTTCAGGGCTTTTTTTGCGTATTAAAAATGTTACACTTTTCTTGTTTTCTTAGAAATGCTATCAAATGCTATTGAAATGTTTATCTATGCTATGGTACATTGTATATAAGTGCTAGAGAACACATTTAAGTCATTAGTTCGAATTTTAAACGGTTGGAATCATTACTTTGATTTTATGAGGTGAATAGTGACGGATTTTTAGGGTTTTGTGTAATTGTGTGTATTGGCTTGATTCATTGCTTCTAATAGATGCCTTAGGTGCTAACGAAGGTAGTCCAATAGTCCCGTGCCCTCGAATTGCTCTAAACTTATATAAAACGTGAAATAGCTGATTTTTTGAAAGGGATTTCGGGGTTAATGCTAATCCGAGTGGATTTGAGCTTCACATTTTGTATTCTTAGGCTACCTAGGTGCTATAGAAGCTTTGCTAACCCTTGTTTGAAGCCTGGTTAAGGTATGTGTAGTTCAAAGCCATAACAGGAAAATTTGGGCTTTTGTGGTAATTGTGAGTATTTGAATGTGTTTGAGGGTTGTAAAGGTGCCTAAGGGATTAACTAGAAGCGTAGAATAGGCCGCTTGCTAATCTAGAACCATAACATGAGTTTGGAAGGAAAACGGGTTGAGTTACAAAGGGGTTTAAGTGCAAATTCAATTGTCTCACGCTTCTAAGGCCTTATCATGACTCTTTGTGTGTTTAAATGTAGTTTCAAGATGTTTTGGAGCTTTTGGTATAGTTCTATGAGAATTTTGTAAATGCCTCTTTGTAATTTGCTTAATTGCTTTTATAAAATGCTTATATTCTAATTGTTTTGAGGTCAACCTACTTTGTTGATCCTCCTACGTGTTGTTGCTTATATTATTGATATTGCCTTGTCATTGTTAAGTGCATTGCATATTGGTTGCGCAACCATAGTTTCAGGGGCGGTTGTATTGAATATCGACTGGGCGGCAGTGGGCTTGCCAGTGGATATTCGATCTCTGTACCCTATTCCCTCACTCGCCTAGTCCGGAGATTGCTAGGGTGTGTTGGGTCGTAGGATTATCAGGGTACATCCGAAGTACACCCACTGGAGTGATTAGGGATTTGCCGGCATATTGATCGTGGTTCGTGGATCGTGGTTCGTGATCAAAGCAAGAGTATTCTAAAGTGTTGGGGTTAAGTGTATCGTATCCTTTGAAATGTGTGGTTATCTACTGTTGCAAATGTACTTTACATGTCATCTTGTTTAATTGTTATAACTGTTGCATTGCACATCCCGAGTAGTCTTTATCCTTCACTGGGCAATTGTGGTTGCTCATACCTCGCTTACATGTTTCAGGAGACGCTGTGGTTGAACCCCAGCTAAAGTTGGTTGAGGGTGAAGATCAAGAGCTTCAGACTGACCTGTTACCTTAATTGCTGTGTCTAATTGCCCGAGGTGGATTTATGTTCTATTTTGTAGCTTAAGTGCTATGTACGTGTTATGTAATTGCAAGGTGAAATATAGATGGTTGTAGTAGTAGATTTGGAATCATGGCATGTAATAACTTATGTTTCTACTTCTAACTACCTTGCATGCTTGGGAGTGAACGTTCTGATGTTTGATTGGTTTCAATTTATAAGAATGTTTCAATGCTATCATGAAGTGGCATGATAAGCGGTTTTGCAAATGAATTAAGTTGTGAATGCATGCTTGCATGATTCTCACTGTTTGAATGTTTTAAGGCTCGGATGGCCTTAAAGTTTGAGTCTTTAATTAGAATTGGAGTTCCAGGTTGTTTTGTGGCTTTATTGGTTGCTTACAGGTTTTCAGAATGTTCACGGTACAGGGAAAACTATGTCTGTTTTTTCTAAAAATCTGTGCCCGGGTTTGGGATCTGGTTGAGAATAGCTTAGTTTTTAGAGCCTCCGGTCTCGGGAGGGATCGGGGCGTTACAGTGGGGGTCTAATCTTTAAGTTTTTTAAATAAGATTTCCTCCGCTTAATGGATAACCATTTGCTACCAATGGAGAATTGTCTCTCATCTTAAATTGAGGTGATTGTATTTGCACCAATGGAAACCATAAATTTCATACACAATGAAGAGATATGATAGATTTTCTTATTTTTACATAGTGAATGAAGTTCCTTCTTCCATTCTATCCTATTCACTGGTACTGATCATTGATACTGGAAAAGTCATTTTCTTGCTTTTGTGCCAGTTCATGATCTAAACAAGTCGCACATACACCCTAGTACATGTTCCTCGGCGCTGAGGGCATTCCCGAAGAGCGATGGATTTCGTGACATTTCTCATTAGCTGTCTTGTATTTCTAATAAGTTGTTTAATAGTTGGCATCTTGAATCGTATACATAATGAATGGGCTAGTTTAGATTAATCCTAACCGGATGATTTGATTATGAATTACTTCCATTTAATAGAAATTAAATTTGGAGATAAAATCTCAAATCATGGATTTGTGTGAAATCTATGTTATGTTATTTTCATTCAACCGCTACAAGATCATCAATTCCATAAGCTTGGGCTTCTGTTGCTGACATAAAAACATCTCTTTCCATATCTTCGGATACAACCCATAATGGTTTGCCTGTTCTTTGTACATAAACCCTTGTGAGGATTTCACGCAGTTTCAGCAGTTCTTCTGCTTCCAGGATAAATTCTCCCATTTGTGCCTCATAAAAAGAACTAGCAGGTTGATGGATCATTACCCTGATGATCATAATAAAAAATTCCTCTATCTTCCATGATGAAGCGAAGAGAAAAGAAAGATAAAAATAATAAGAAAAAAAGATAGAATTGAACAACCGTACGGGCATCGTTTGTGCATTGCATACGGCTCTACAATAAAATTGACCTTTACCCTCCATTGAAGAAAAATAAAATATATCAGACCCAGAAGATAGGTAAATGATCAAAATGCCATCCTTCTTTTCAGAGGAATCAAAAAATACTATGATGGCTCCGTTGCTGTATATATTTATTTTTCTGTCTGTGATTCAGCAATACCAAAGTTTCTTTTTGATTCGATCAAAATCTTGTTTTTTTTTTGCGCTCTTTCATAACATAAATCTTGTTAAGAGCCACCCGGTGTGAAAACAAAAAAGTTTGTGACGCTGAACTGGATTCCTGATAGATAAGAGAAAATCAGAAATACCTTTTATCTCATACTACTCTCTCGATACATAATCTAATGTTTTGGAAAAACAATACAAAAAAAGTTCTCATATCGAATTCGAATTGTCATGCTATTATTACTTAATATTCATATGGAGAAGGCATAGTCTTCTTTTTTCTCTCAAATAAAAACCTCATTGGCGCCAAGCGTGAGAGAATGCTAGACGTTTGGTAATTTCTCCTCCGACCAGGATAAAAGATCCCATTGAAGTGGCTAATCCCATGCATATTGTATGGACATCTGGTCGCACAAATTGCATAGTATCATAATTAGCTACTCCAGGTATTACCCATCCCCCGGGAGATTTTATAAACAAATATAGATCCTTGGTATCATCCTCAATACTAAGAAATACCATAAGACCAATAAGTTGATTCGAGATCTCCCTATCAACCTCTTGACCTAAAAAAAGTAATCTTTCTGGATAAAGTTAGTTGATTAGGGTAAAATTATGTCCCTTAGGAACCGTACATGCATCTTTTGATGCATACGGTTCAAAAAAAATTGTGAAAAAAAAAAGAATCAATGTATAGATTCCAATCCTCTTTCTTTTTTATCGCAGAGTTTCTCTGACTTCTAACGAAAGGGCTTTTTCTTCTATTTTTCAGTTTTGACTCCTTTCTCTTATAATAGAAAAAAGTCACTAAACCTCTCGAATTAAATTCTCATTGATGTATTCTTTCATCGAGATTCAATGCAAATCACGATGGTATTTTTTTGTTCCTGAATGGGTCTCTTTCATCTTTTTAGATTTATGCTCTACTCCGGGTAAAGATCTGCCCGATTTTGATTTGCACATATAGGACAAATGCTCCTTTACCATTTCTTTTTGTTATTACTTTTTTTTTTCAATTCCAATTTATTTCATACCTTCCACCAAGTATTTATTAACAGTCTGAGATCATATTGCTTAACAAATAGGATCTCTTTAGAAAACAAATAAGAAATAGGAATAGTAGATATATTACCAATTGGGTTTTTTATAAACGGAGCCTGGATACTTCATTTTTTAATCCAACCAAGCCAACCATAAATTAGTCTAATTGATAATAGTATAGTAATATGAATCCCCCAAAAATGGATCTAATTACACTTCGCGCTCCAACTTTTTGACGATTCAATTAATCTTTCTTGGGCTAACCAGAGGATTTCTTGATCGGGGGAGAGAACGGGGAAATCCCATATGACCCAATATATCTGACAAGTCGTACTATACGACAACCCAAGATGCATCTTCCTCTCTAGGACTCCTGAGATGTACTTTTGTAACACCAATAGGCATTAAATGAAAGAAAAAGGACTAAGTACTATATTTAACTTTGATGTGGAAACGTAAAAATATGATTTTATTGTCTTTATAATATTTTCTTTTATTGTATTTATTTTATCCATAGATTAGAAAAATTCATAAAGAAAGACAGACTGAATAAAGTCAAATTATTGTGAATACGACCTTCTAATGATGAATAAGTATGGACACATTTGCTTATAGAAAATGGTATCAACCCTCCCATTGCGCATTGGTACTTATCGAGTATAGAATAAATCTACTTCTCTTTGTTCCTATGAACAGAATTGTTCCATTATTACCAACAGAATAGAACAAATATTAACCCTTGTTCTGAAATAATCCACTGAACAGTGGAGGTTCATAGGATAGTCATAGTATATTCCAATGCAATAAAGTTATGTAGTGTCTATTTATATTTTGAGAAAGAGGTATTTTCCATGGGTTTGCCTTGGTATCGTGTTCAAACCGTTGTATTGAATGATCCTGGTCGGTTTCTTTCTGTTCATACATACAGTTCCGATTGCTGGTTGGGCCGGTTCTATGGCTCTGTATGAATTAGCAGTTTTTGATCCTTCTGACCCTGTTCTTGATCCAATGTGGAGACAGGGCATGTTCGTTATACCCTTCATGACTCGTTTAGGAATAACAAATTCATGGGGCGGTTGGAGTATCACAGGAGGAACTGTAACGAATCCAGGTATTTGGAGTTACGAAGGTATAGCTGGGGTACATATTGTGTTTTCCGACTTATGCTTTTTGGCAGCTATCTGGCATTGGGTGTATTGGGATCTAAAAATATTTTGCGATGAACGTACAGGAAAACCTTCTTTGGATTTGCCCAAGATCTTTGGAATTCATTTATTCTTTTCAGGGGTGGATTGCTCTGGTTTTGGTGCATTTCATGTAATAGGCTTGTATGGTCCTGGAATATGGGTGTCCGACCCTTATGGACTAACCGGAAAAGTACAACTCGTAAATCTAGCGTGGGGCGTGGAAGGCTTTGATACTTTTGTTCTGGGAGGAATAGCCTCTCATCATATTACAGCAAGGACATTGGGCATATTAGCAGGTCTATTCCATCTTAGTGTCCGCCCGCCACAACGTGTAACGCCCCGAAACCAACACTCCTACGCCTGCAGGATACTTCTTGACCTTATGTAACGCCCCGACCCAACCCCACGCTAAAGGTTAAGTCTGGACCCGATAAACGGACAAAATCTCTTCTGTACCGCGGACATTTTGGAAACCTGTAAATGCTCAAAATAGCCACAATATACTAAAATAAGCTTTTATAGTTAAAATTCCAAGGTTCAAGGCCATCCAAGCCTTGAAACATACTACAGCTCCGAATCACACAAACATGCACCAAACTTAACTTTTCATTAAACCATTTTAACATGCCATTCTATGATAACATTAGAGCAATCTTAGAAGTTCAAATCAAACATACCTCTAAACATACACCCCCAAGCATGCAAGAAATAAAAGGAGAATTAAAAGTTATTACAAGCCATAATATCTCAAAGCTAACACTACAACCAACTAACTTTCAGCTTGCAACTACAAGAATATACTTAGCCTTAAGGCCACAAAATAGATCATGCTATAGCAATACAAGTACGCCATGTAACAACAAGAAGGCACATCCACCTTAGGCAACAAACACACAGCAACTAGGGCAAAGGCTCAGCCTAAACTTCTTCTTCTTCCACTACCACCTCAACTAGCCAGGGATCACCCTCAACACTTCCTGAAACATGATATCGAGGTATGAGCAACACTATTGCCCAGTGAGGGATAAGGTCCCGGGCATGCAATGCAACAGGTAATACAGTTAGACAATAATAGCAATTAAACAATTCAAGAAACAACAATAGCTTAAATAACCACACATTAAAAATGATACATTCACATAGCCCCTATACTCCAATCTTCACTTGGTCTTCATTCACGATCCACGAACCACAATCACGATCACGATAAGTCGGCATAACCCCAAACACTCCAGTGGGTGTACTCCAGATATACCCCGATAATCCTACGACCCAACATCCCCTGGAAATCTCCGGAGCAGGTGAATGAGGGACTAGGGCACGGAGTTTGAATATCCACCGGCAAGCCTTCTACTGCCTAGCCGATATTCAACACATCTGCCCCTGACACTATGGTTGTGCAACCACTATGCAATGCACTTAACGATGACAAGTCAATATGAACAATATAAGCAATAACACATAAGAGGATCAACAAAGTAGGTTGACCTCATAATAGATAGATTAGAAGCAGTTTATATAAGCAAATAAGCAACTTTACAAAGGGCATGTATAAGATATATTTAGAATTATACCAAAAGTTCCAAATCAACTTGAAACCGCATTTAAACACCTAAGGAGCCATGCCATGGACTTAGAAGCAAGAAACAACTGAATTTGTACTTAAACCCCTTTGTCATTCAAGCTATTTTTCTTCTGAATCAAAGTTAAGGTTTCAAATTTGAGGGGAAGCTATACTAATCTTCTAAGTAACCCCTAAGGCACCCCTACAACACTCAACCACGTGCAATTATCCGCAATTACCCCAAAAGCCCCAATTTCCCTCTTGTGGCTTTGAACTACACATACTTCAATCGGGCTTCAAATAAGGGTTGGTAAAGCTTCTAAAGTACCTAGGTAGCCTAAGAATTCTAAGAGTGAAGCCGAATCCGCCCGGATTCACATTAACCCCGAAATCTCTTTGTTAAAGTCGGCTAATTCACGTTCTATGCAAATTTAGAGCAATTCAATTGCACGGGACTATTAAACTACATGCATTAGTGCCTAAGGCATCTATTAGAATCATTGAATCAAGCTAATTGCAATTAGACAAAACCCTAGAATTTTGTCACTATTTACCTCATAAATCAAAATAACGATTCTAACCGTTTAAAATGCAAACTAAAGGCTTAAAGGTATTCTCTAGCACTTATATACAAGGTATAATAGCATAGATAAGCTTTACATTAACATTTAATAGCATTTTGAACAAATCAAGAAATGTGTAACATTTTTAGAAATGCAAAAAGAGCCATGAAATCCCTCACCAATGCGCGTAGGAACACCTAGGAGGCTTGTACACACCCTAATCCACTTGTTCTAGGCTTGGGAAGGCTTGAATTGAAGAGTTGAAGAGTAAAATTTATTTTTTTCTCCTTCCTTGCTGCTCTCGGCTTCTGCACAGTGTTTTCAGCACAATTTTTTTGTTTTTGTTTTGTGTTTTATAAGCTAGTGTGTGTGTGTTTTGAGTATATAATAAATGGGGCTAAGTTGGGTGCTTAAAAGGACTTCTAAAATGAGCGTTGTTAACTTTAAAACAAGCCTAAGGTGAAAAATGTAGGCTAGCTAATTAAATTACTAAGTTATGTTACGTAACACTATTCCTAGTTTGCTAAAAACATTTTCTAGACGAGGGTTCTGAACGCTAATCGCACAAAGGCACAATTTTCCCATTCTTTTAACAATTAATATGATTTAATAAAATTGCTAATTCACTAATATAATGCAGTTTGAAAATGGAGTGAATAGTGGTTAAAGAAGATAGTTAATAAAGCACAGAAGGAAATGCGCAAATAATAGGTGCAACAGTAAGTTAATGCAAGGCAAAAAGCTCGAGCGTCACATCCTCTCCCCCTTAAACTAATTGCGTCCATGCAATTCTTACATGATTCAGCGAATAGCTCTGGATATCGATCTCGCATCTGATCCTTTCTTTCCCAGGTAGCATCCTCCAACCCATGATGATCCTACAGAACTTTAACCATCGGAATGCTTTTAGTCTTCAGCTCTTGAACTTTCCGATCAACAACTCGAAGAGGTTTCTCTGTGTAGGTCAAAGTTTCACTGATCTCTAATGGCTTGGGCTCAAGAACATGAGAAGGATTTGACTGATACTTCCGAAGCATAGAAACATGGAAGACATCATGAATTCTACCCAGGCTAGGAGGCAAAGCTAGTCGATAAGCCAATTCACCAATAGTTTCAATTATTTCAAACGGTCCCATGTAACGAGAACTGAGTTTACCTCCCTTGTCATGCCGAATCAAGCCCTTGCGAGGAGAAATTTTCAAAAATACTCGATCCCCTACGGCAAATTTCATATCACGACGGCGTCTATCTGCATAACTCTTTTGCCGACTCTGTGCTGTAAGCATTCTTTTTCTGATAAGCTGGACATTATCAATGATTTTGTTCATCTTTGGCAATAAAGTAGGATCAATAGATTTCAACTCTCCAAATTCATCCCAATATAAAGGAGATATGCATTTCCGCCCATACAAAGCTTCATACGGTGCCATACCGATAGTAGCTTGATAACTGTTGTTATAAGCAAATTCTGCAAGAGGTAAGTATTTCTCCCACCTCTTACCAAAGTCCAGAATGCACTCTCGGAGCATATCCTCAAGTATTAAGATAGTTCTTTCAGATTGTCCGTCAGTTTGAGGATGATAAGAAGTACTAAAAGTCAAGGTCGTGCCCAAAGCTTTCTAAATCTTCTGCCAGAACTGAGATGTGAATCTGGGATCTCTATCTGACACAATACTTTTGGGAATCCCATGAAGTCTAACAATATTCTCAACATAAATTTCAGCCACCCTATCAAGAGATTCAGTTTTCTTTGTAGCAATAAAATGAGAGGTTTTGGTCAATCTATCCACAACAACCTAGACTGAATCATGTCCTCTCGAAGACCGCGGTAAATCTGACACAAAATCCATGGTAATGTGATCCCATTTCCAAACAGGAATAGCCAAAGGTGCAACAACCCTGCTGGTCTCTGATGTTCAGCTTTAACTTTCTGACACGTAAGACATTTAGCAACATAGTCAGCAATCTCTCTCTTCATGTTGTTCCACCAATAGTTCTGTTTCAGATCTCTGTACATCTTGGTACTGCTTGGATGGATAGTATACTTAGAATTATGAGCCTCTGCAAGAATTTCTTTCTTTAAAGCTGGCTCAAAAGGAATACAAATTATGCCTTTGAACTTTAGAAGTCCATCATCATGTAATTTGAAATGCGACTCTCCCCCTTTCGACTTTTCTAAGATTTCTATCAATTGTAGATCAGCTTTCTGAGCCTTTCTAATCCTTGATAATAAAAGAGACTGAATATGCAAACTTGTAAATTGAACACCAGAATCTGAAGTGTTGGGCCTCCATAAACATAATTCCTCCATGAACTCCCAATTTTTTATGATTAGACTAGCAACTGTAGCCTTTCGGCTTAAGGCATCAGCAACAATATTAGCCTTACCTGGCAGATAATTGATAGTACAATTATAATCCTCAAGCAACTCCAACCAACGCCTCTGCCTCATATTCAACTCTTTCTAAGAAAAGAGATATTTCAGACTCTTGTGATCAGTAAAGATTTCAAATTTATTACCCCAAAGATAGTGACGTCATTTCTTTAATGCAAAGATGATAGCTGCAAGCTCCAGATCATGCGTCGGGTAATTAAGTTCATAAGGTTTCAATTTTCTGGAAGCATAAGCAATAACTCTCCCATTCTGCATCAATACATAGCCTAAACCTTCCTTAGAAGCATCACTATAGATTACCAGATTATCGGTACCCTCAGGTAGAGTGAGAATAGGAGTTGTGGTTAATCTCTTCTTTAATTCCTGGAAGCTAGCCTCACACTTCTCATTCCAGTCAAATATAGTCTTCTTTCGAGTGAGTTGAGTCAAAGGTCCAGCAATTTTAGAGAAATCCTTGACAAACCTTTTGTAATAACCCGCTAAACCCAGAAAACCGCGAATTTCTGTAACAGCCTCCGGCCGTTTTCATGCCATAACAACCTCAATCTTTGCTAGATCAAAAGAAATTCCATCCTGAGAAATGATGTGGCCCAGAAATGTGACTTGCCTTAACCAGAACTCACATTTGCTAAACTTTGCAAATAACTGATGCTCCTGAAAAGTCTGCAACACAATTCTAAGATGCTGTTCATGCTTCGCCTCAAATTTAAAATAGACAAGAATATCATCAATGAAAATAACCACAAACTGATCCAAATATGGGCGGAATACTCTCTGCATCAAATCTATAAATGCAGCAGGAGCATTAGTTAACCCAAACGGCAGAACAACAAACTCATAATGACCATACCGAGTTCTGAAAGCAGTTTTGGAAATATCATCGGACTTAATCCTTAACTGATAATAGCCCTGCCTTAGATTGAATTTAGAAAATACCCTGGCACCTTGCAGCTGATCAAATAATTCCTCAATCAATGGCAATGGATATTTGTTTTTTATAGTTATCTGATTAAGACCCCGATAATCATTGCATAACCGAAGAGATCCGTCTTTCTTTTTAACGAACAAGACCGGTGCACCCCAAGGTGAAGAACTCGGCTGAATAAATCCCTTCTCAAGTAAACCCTGCAACTGAATTTTCAATTCTTGCATCTCAGGTGGAGCCATTCTGTACGGAGTCCTAGAGATAGGCGTAGCCCCTGGTAATAAGTCGATCACAAACTCTATCTCTCTATCAGGTGGTAAACCAGGTAACTCCTTAGGAAACACCCCCGGAAACTCTCTCACGATAGGTACATCATTCAGTTTCAATTGATCACCGGGTTGATTAATCAAATAAGCAAAGTAAGCCTTACAACCTTTATTTAACATTTTTGATGCTTTAATAGAAGATATGATAAGAGTTCCCGTAGATTTCCTACTACCAACTATTTCAAGAACGGGCTGGTCAGGTATTTCTAGTTTCACAATCTTATTTCTACAATCAAGTTTGGCATAATATTTACCTAACCAGTCCATCCCCAATATAATTTTGAAGTTGTGGAAAGGTAGAATAATTAAATCGGTAGGAAAAACACAACCTTGAATAAAAATATTACATGCCTTGTAGATAGATTTGGTGACAAACTTCGGCCCCATAGGTGTATAAACCACAATATCATGCAATAGTTTATCATGCTTCAACCTAGCATTTTGTGCACATATAGGTGTAGTAAATGAATGCAAAGCCCCAGAATCAATTAAAACTTTAACTGATTGATCATTAAGAAGAAAAGTACCTTCTACTACAGCGGTCGTATCCGGAAGCTCCTATGCATCTAAGGCAAATACTCGGGCCTGACCCCGCGGTACTGGTGCTACAACTGAACCCCTAGTCTAATTGCCTTGACTAGATGTCTATCCCCTGGTATTCTTGAATTTCTGGGAGTCTCTAACCTTGTGTTGATCACTGCCGCATTTGGTACATCGGCCCAATCTCTTCCAACAATTCTCCTCAGTATGACCCTGGCGTTGACAGAAGCTGCACTGCTGGTGACGTCTTGCAACAGTGCCTCCCGAAGGAGCTCTGTAAGTAGAGGTAGCTGAACTACCCTGCTGAGAACGAACTATTGTTGGTCGAGTCTGCCCCTAACTCTGACTCTGAGCTGGTCGCGACTGAGTCTGAACAAGACCTGTATAACTCTGCGTCTGCCTCAGCTGTGGACTCTGCCCAACTGGAATAGTCTGCTTCTGGTACCCCTGACTCTGAGACTGGAACTGACGCTTACTCGATTGACTAGTCTCTGCCAACACGTCTGCCTTGCGTTTTTCATACCTCGAGGCGGCTCTGACCACTGCAGCATAGTTAGGGTAATTATTCGCAGACAGATTAAGCATAATATCATTCCTCAATCCCATAATGAATCTCTACATCTTCATGTCCTTTGGTTGTACCAAAGCCGGCACATAACGGGAAAGCCTAGTAAAAGTAGCCTCATATTGATCTACTATCATATTTCCCTGTTTCAAAGCTATGAACTCTGCCTGACATCTCTCACGGGCAACCACCGATATATATTTATCTCGGAACTCTCGAACGAAGTCAGCCCATGAATATTGAACCGTCTCAGCTTCCCATTTCTCATTAATAGTATGCCACCACTCCTCGGCGTCACATTCCAGAAGAAATATGGCATAAGTAATTTTTCTTTCATCACTGCACTCAAGAATTGCAGCCACCCTTTCAAATTTCCTCGACCACAATTCGGCCTTCATATCATCAGGTTCTCCAAAGAAGCTGTAGGCCCCGTGATGTAGAAATCTGCCATACAAATTAACTCCAGTAGCACCACTACCCTCGGCTCTGGCGGCCTGATTACCTTTAGCAGCCCTTGTCTGACCCTGCTGAGTTATGAATTGGGCAATAGTATTCATAGCAGTAGCCATAGTAGCCAGAATCTGTGCAGTGCTGGGTTCTGGTCCCTGTGGTGGTGCATTCTCTGCTACACCTTCACCCTCTCCCGGTACACCCTGCCTAGGAGCTTCTTCCGACTCTCTCCCCGGTCTGCCCAATCTCCTCATCTCAACCGCTAGAATGCAAAGTATTATGATAGGCATTTACATAAATTACAGATAAAGCACATAGGAAGAAGTTCAAATAAGTCCATATAAGTCACATATTACATTAGAAGAATATTCACATACAAGAGATTCATAGTCACTTAATCATGCTTGACATTCTAGACTTTTCACTTTCAAACATTAATTCTTAAAGACCTTTCGCATTCCATTGTCATACTAGCACGTTCATTCCCAATTCAAATTTCACTTAGGCAAACTAAAGAACTACAGTTTCATACAATCACAAAATCACATAGCAGACCCCTACCCACAGACCGAGAAATTTAACCCGGCTTCATGCAATCTATAGCTCTGATACCACCTAAAATGTAACGCCCCGATCCAACCCCATGCTAAAGGTTAAGTCTGGACCCGATAAACGGACATAGTATCCTCTGTACCGCGGACATTTTGGAAACCTGTAAATGCTCAAAATAGCCACAACATACTAAAATAAGCTTTTATAGTTAAAATTCCAAGGTTCAAGGCCATCCAAGCCTTGAAACATACTACAGCTCCGAATCACACAAGCATGCACCCAACTTAACTTTTCATTAAACCATTTTAACATGCCATTCTATGATAACATTAGAGCAATCTTAGAAGTTCAAATCAAACATACCTCTAAACATACACCCCCAAGCATGCAAGAACTAAAAGGAGAATTAAAAGTTATTACATGCCATAATATCGCAAAGCTAACACTACAACCAACTAACTTTCAGCTTGCAACTACAAGAATATACTTAGCCTTAAGGCCACAAAATAGATCATGCTATAGCAATACAAGTACGCCATGTAACAACAAGAAGGCACATCTACCTTAGGCAACAAACACACAGCAACTAGGGCAAAGGCTCAGCCTGAACTTCTTCTTCTTCCACTACCACCTCAACTAGCTAGGGATCACCCTCAGCACTTTCTGAAACATGATATCGAGGTATGAGCAACACTGTTGCCCAGTAAGGGATAAGGTCCCGGGGCGTACAATACTACAGGTAATACAGTTAGACAATAATAGCAATTAAACAATTCAAGAAATAACAATAGCTTAAATATCCACACATTAAAAAGGATACATTCACATAACCCCTATACTTCAATCTTCACTTGGTCTTCATTCATGATCCACGAACCACGATCGCGATCACGATAAGCCGGCATAACCCCAAACACTCCAGTGGGTGTACTACGGATGTACCCCGATAATCCTATGACCCAACATCCCCTGGAAATCTCCGGACCAGGCGAATGAGGGACTAGGGCACGGAGTTTGAATATCCACCGGCAAGCCCTCTGCCGCCCAACCGATATTCAACACATCCGCTCCTGACACTATGGTTGTGCAACCATTATGCAATGCACTTAACGATGACAAGTCAATATGAACAATATAAGCAATAACACATAAGAGGATCAACAAAGTAGGTTGACCTCAGAATAGATAGATTAGAAGTAGTTTATACAAGCAAATAAGCAACTTTACAAAGGGCATGTATAAGATACATTTAGAATTATACCAAAAGTTCCAAATCAACTTGAAACCGCATTTAAACACCTAAGGAGCCATGCCATGGACTTAGAAGCGAGAAACAACTGAATTTGCACTTAAACCCCTTTGTCATTCAAGCTATTTTTCTTCCGAATCAAAGTTAAGGTTTCAAATTTGAGGGGAAGCTATACTACTCTTCTAAGTAACCCCTAAGGCACCCCTCCAACACTCAACCACATGCAATTATCTACAATTACACCAAAAGCCCCAATTTTACTCTTGTGGCTTTGAACTACACATACTTCAACTGGGCTTCAAATAAGGGTTGACAAAGCTTCTAAAGCACCTAGGTAGCCTAAGAATTCTAAGAGTGAAGCCGAATCCACCCGGATTCACATTAACCCCGAAATCTCTTTGTTAAAGTCGGCTAATTCACGTTCTATGCAAATTTAGAGCAATTCAATTGCACGGGGCTATTAGACTACCTTCATTAGTGCCTAAGACATCTATTAGAAGCATTGAATCAAGCTAATTCGTGCAATTACACAAAACCCTAGAATTTCGTCACTATTAACCTCATAAATCAAAATAACGATTCTAACCGTTTAAAATGCGAACTAAGGGCTTAAAGGTGTTCTGTCGCACTTATATACAAGGTATAATAGCATAGATAAGCTTTACATTAACATTTAATAGCATTTTGAACAAATCA
>CM075781.1:9129662-9142162 GCA_037974665.1 Ehretia macrophylla
AGGTCTGAGACGACCTAGAAAGTACTTGATCTTATCATGATCAACTTTGTAAGCCTACTTGGGTATTGAGTATTTACTTGTAAGAACTGAATTCTTTGCAAATGAGTAGTTGCAACTCTTGAAAAAAAAAAATTCAGTAAAATTTTTCTTACATTGAACCATTCATATATGTGTGAATATAGGTAACTTATATATTTTATATGGATTTATTTGGTTCTTTTGTTTCTTGCTCGAGTCGGATGATGAAAAATTATCATGTCCGGTTCCTTCAGGGGATGGATCTATAAGAATTCACCTATCCCAATGTGAAACCCTACTTTTCATCTTAACCTCGATTTACGTGTTGTGCCTCGTTTTGTGTGCTTTGACCTGTTTTATGTGTTATATGAGTTCTAATGTGCTAAATATGTGATTTATATTCCTAATACATGCTATGTGTGCATTCATGAAATTTTCATCAAAATCGGCATTGAAAATTTTATCATTGATTTTTGTGAATAGTGATTTAAACGCACGTCCGCTAAAATTTTGACACGGGTGTTTTTAGGATTTGAAAACCTATTCCTCTATTATTAATAGACCCATGTCTGATAAAAATTGATTTTGAAACGGAATATAAATTTAAATAGCTTTTACGGGCCAAAAAGTACGTTTTTAAGCTAAAATAGTGATTTTTGCTCAAAACGATTCTTATGTTGACTTTCATTGACCTAGTATATATTAAATACAAATTATATTTCATTTTAAATATTTATAAAATGGCACAATCGAAAAAATGTATTTAAAAGACATTTGAAAACAAATAAATATAACTTTTCACCTTCTTTTGCAAAAACTGAGTTTTTACCCGAGCGGGTGTATGAGTATGCATGTGAAATGTTGTCACCTATTCTTAAACTACTACATATAGTATTTTTTACTTGAGCAAGCAAAATAGTCAAGAAAAACTATTTAAAAGACTAAAAACATTAATTAAAAGACTAGAAAATCAACTTTGACTTTTAATATTTTGTTGACTTTGAGTTTATATCATCAACACACATTAAAACAAGCCAAAACAACCCAAAAACACACACAAAACCGTGAGTTCAAGGAGGAGGAGGAATAAGGCATTTTCAAGGCTTTTCAAAGCATTTTTCTCATAGATTTTGCAATTGAAGTCCAAATCAATTCAATCAAAGCTTGATTTTGCTTGTTGGGCATCCATTCTAGATTTTTCTTGCATCAAAACACATCAAAGAAGAATGACTGGTAGACTGAGAACGAGAGGTAGGCCCAAAGCAGTTGACAATGTTCTGGGTAATGTGGCACCGGGCCGAGAAAAAGATGATGATCGTTTTGAAACAGCCATGGATAGGATAACTGAGATTATGGCCGGTCAGGCACAATTGTTAACAGGGCAGGCTGCCCAAGCTCAAACTTTGCAAGCACAGTTATTGAATGTACAGGGTGGGTACCACGGGCGTGGTACACTGAAGGAGTTCTTGGGGTATTATCCGTCGAGATTTCAGGGGGAGCCAGATGATCGGAAAGCCGAGGCATGGATTAATAAAGTGGAGAAAATATTTGACCCTATGGATTATACTGATGAAAGAAAGGTCACCTTTGCCAATTATTTGTTTGATGATGAGGCAGAGGAGTGGTGGCACACGGTGAAATCTAGTTGGGAGACCCAATGTATTCCGTATGTCTCGGATACCTTTTTGAGAGCTTTCCGGATGAAGTATGTCCCGAGGATTTCACGAGAGAGGAGAGAGGCTGAGTTTCTGTCTCTAGTTCAGGGGGATGCTTTAGTGGCTCAGTATGAGGCCACATTTACTAGACTATCCCGGTATGCACCGGAGTTTGTGGCTGACGAGGAACGCAAGACTCGTAGGTTTACGTTGGGTTTGAGGCCCGAGATTCAGGATGCAATGGCCCTGAATCAGTATGATATACTTACTGAGGCCTTTGATGCAGCTTCTAGGTTAGAGAAGAGAAAGGGGGAACAGATCGGACCTAGTCAGCCTAGCAAGATGCCCTTTCAGTCGCAGGGTTAGCAGGGTATGTATAGACCTTTGGTACAGTAGGGTAGTTACAGGCCTGCAGAGCAGTAGGGTTCTTTCGAACCGCAGGGTCAGCAAGGTTCCTATCGGCCTCAGTTTCAGCAGGGGTCTTATTAGGCTCAGCTGCAGTTTAGGCCGGCCCTGTCTCAGGGTTGGTATAGGCTTAGTGTTGCGTCACCTCAGCAGCAGACTGGTACAACTACTTATTCAGTTTCTGGGTCTTTTGGAGGTAATGTCAGTACACCGATACCACTGTGTACTTATTGTAAACGTACAAGCCATCTGGAGGTCGACTGTCGGAAGAAGGCAAGGACGTGTTTAGGTTGCGGCAGCAACCAACACCGGGCGAGGGATTGCCCCAGGTATCAGAGTTTTACGGGTCAGCCAGCAGTCCAGGGTTATCAGGGTGGACTTGCAAGTAGTACACCTTAGCAGCAGCAGGCTCAGGCTCGGGCCTACGCAGCGGACTTGGAGGAATTGCCAGAGGCGGCAACAGTGGTGAAAGGGGCCAAGCTACTTTATTACTATACCTTGATTATTGGGATTCTTATTTGGTGATTTTATACGGCATTCTTCCTTGAGATTTCTATATGGAGATTCTTATTCAGCATACTCCTTTGGACTTCTTCTATGGTATTTTCTATGCGGTATTCTTATGTGGAATTCTTCTACGGTATTATCTGAAGTTCTTATATTGGGATTATTATTTGGTATTCTCGCTCAGTGATCTTGTTGAAGTTCTTACTTGGTATTATTGGTTGGTACTCTATTCCGGGATCTATGTTTGGCATTTTCTTATGTAATTATTTGAGATTCTCATTCGGAAGTCTTAGTCGGTGTTCTTATTCAGCGTTCCTATTCAAGCTTCTTGTTCGGTATTCCTAGTTGACATACTTAGTTGGTATTCAGAATTTGGTTTTCGGTCTTTCATTCAGTATGTTTGAGCCAGCAGTACTTGAGTGAAGAATTGCGAGGACGCAATTGTTTTAAGGAAGGGAGAATGTGAAACCCCACTTTTCATCTTAACCTCAATTTACGTGTTGTGCCTCATTTTGCATGCTTTGACTTGTTTTATGTGTTATATGAGTTCAAATGTGCTAAATATGTGATTTATATTCCTAATACATGCTATGTGTGCATTCATGAAATTTTCATCAAAATCGGCATCGAAAATTTTATCGTTGATTTTTGTGAATAGTGATTTAAACGCACGCCCGCTAAAATTTTGACACGGGTATTTTTTGGGGTTTGAAAACCTAGTCCTCTATTATTAATAGACCCATGTTTGATAAAAATTGATTTTGAAACGGAATAGAAATTTAAATAGATTTTACGGGCGAAAAAGTACAATTTTAAGCTAAAATAGTGATTTTTGCTCAAAACGATTCTTGTGTTAAATTTCATTGACCTAGTATATATTAAATACAAATTATATTTCATTTTAAATATTTATAAAATGGCACAATCGGAAAATGTATTTAAAAGACATTTGAAAACAAATAAATATAACTTTTCACCTTCTTTTGCAAAAACTGAGTTTTTACCCGAGCGGGTGTATGAGTATGCATGTGAAATGTTGTCACCTATTCTTAAACTACTAAATATAGTATTTTTTACTTGAGCAAGCAAAATAGTCAAGAAAAACTACTTAAAAGACTAAAAGCATTAATTAAAAGACTAGAAAATCAACTTTGACTTTTAATATTTTTGTTGACTTTGAGTTTATATCATCAACACACATTAAAACAAGCCAAAAACACCCCAAAAACACACACAAAACCGTGAGTTCAAGGAGGAGGAGGAATAAGGCATTTTCAAGGCTTTTCAAAACATTTTTCTCATAGATTTTGCAATTCAAGTCCAAATCACTTCATTCAAAGCTTGATTTTACTTGTTGGGCATCCATTCTACATCTTTCTTGCATCAAAACACATAAAAGGTGAGAGAAAAATTCTAGATCTCAAATGTCATTTTTTATGTTTTTGCGTATAATCGAATTTTGAACTGTTAGAATGTTAATTTGATGTTATATTATTGCTCAGTGCATGCTAAAGATCGTTTATATGTATTCTTATAAGATTTGAACCGTTGTAGCATAAATTTTTATTTTTCGGGTATTAAAATTGAGTTATTAGCTATTTGGTGATTATTTTAAGTTGTAGTGGTTGGAATCGATTGCCGTCGATTTGTAAAAGTTTGTTAAATACGGGGTAGTGCCGTTGTAATGCCGAAATTTTGATTGTGATGTCGGTGTGAAAGTCCGGAAATTTCAGCCAAGGTGCATTAGGGTTTTAGGGTTGTTGGAATTGATTTGGATGGATTATGGTTGGTTTCCGAGAGGGCTAATGTTGTTGATTGAGTGGGTGAGTGATAGAAACTGGTTTGGAGTTATTTGGATTAGTAGAATGTAAGTTATGATTATTAGAAGATTAGGTTGTCTTTCTTTAAAATGTTGTTATATGCCTTTAGATGATCGGGTGGTGTTTGAGTGATTGAATTGTGAGTTGTTGATGGTTAGACTAGGGTTTGGTTGTGTGTTTAATGCCTATTGAGTTGGATGGCCTACTTTGTCATCTAACTTAATTGTTTCATGATTATATAGTTGTTGATTGTTAAATGCTGTTTAATTGATTGTTAAAATACGGATTGATTGATTATTGATTATTGATTATTGATTGTTGTTACAAAACCGTGAGGAGCACGCTCGAGGTTAATCCGGGGTGTTATATTGTTAACTGATTGTTATTGTTTTTATTAGTCGGAAGTCGGGCAGCCAATGTTGTTGACTTCTCGAATTGTTATTGTTATTGTTATTATGAGTCGAGAGTCGGGTAGCCAATGTTGTTGACTTTTCGAATTGTTATTTTTATTGTTATTATGAGTCGAGATTCGGGCAGCCAATGTTATTGACTTCTCGAATTGTTATTGTTATTGTTATTATAAGTCAAGGGTCGGGCAACCAATGTTGTTGACTTCTCAAATTGAGTCCTATTGTTGTAAGCTTTGATAATGTTGTGTCACCTCGGGAGGTATCCTAGGCTGCGGGCAAAGTTATCATGGCTAATCCCTATCTTGCATGGGTGGAGAGGCCATGGGGTGTGGGTCTAGGTCAAGGTACCTCAGGTTTGTGTCATTGAGTTTGAAGGAGTTGATAAGCATTGAATTGGTGTATGGAGCTTCATCAGCAAATGTATCGTATCCTTATTGTGTGTTTACAGTTATTGTTATTGTTGCATTTATAATGATATTAATGTTCATTCTGTGTTTACTGCTCAAAGGATGATTTCCAAGGAGTATAGTAAATACTGTTAGAGATCTATCGGATCCTCACTGGGCTTGTTTTATATAAGCTCACTCTCAATTATTGTATGCATGCAGGTGTTACTGAGCCTGACTACGGGTACGTGCCTCTTGAAGAGGGAAATGTGCCATATGTGGATGAGTCTTATGTGCAGGAGTCATTGCCATGAGATTGTCTTCGTTGTTGTAAAACAATGTGTTGTATAACCTATCTTAATATAAAGACATATGTATGTTGATTTAGTAGTCTTTATTTTGATCATGACTAGATTACTAAGTTGGTTATAATCTATTTTGAAATGAATGTATAGCCTATGTATTATGTTGGAACGGAGGCGCGTAACTATGAAATAGTTGATGAAGGAATGTTTAATGTATGAAGTGGTTGTGTTGTATGTTGTTAATTTGATTGTAGAGTTGGTTGGTGATTTATGGAGTCTAATGTATGTTGTTCTCAAGGGTTGATTTAGAGCCCTGATGTTCATGTTACTGTCGTTATGCTGTCGAAATTCCGTTGCGTCCTAACTGATCATAGGAGGGGTCGAGTTGGGGCGTGACACCCAATAACAAAAAAACCAGACTTGAATGATCATGTATTAAGAGCTAAATTAGCTAAAGGGATGGGTCATAATTATTACGGAGAGCCCGCATGGCCCAATGATCTTTTATATATTTTTCCAGTAGTAATTTTAGGTACTATTGCATGTAACGTAGGCTTAGCGGTTCTAGAACCATCAATGATTGGTGAACCGGCAGATACATTTGCAACCCCCTTGGAAATATTACCTGAATGGTATTTCTTTACCGTATTTCAAATACTTCGTACAGTGCCCAATAAATTATTGGGTGTTCTTTTAATAGTTTCAGTACCCGCAGGATTATTAACAGTACCCTTTTTAGAGAATGTTAATAAATTCCAAAATCCATTTCGGCGTCTAGTAGAGACAACCGTGTTTTTGATCGATACCGCAGTTGCCCTTTGGTTGGGGATTGGTGCAACATTACCTATTGATAAATCCCTAACTTTAGCTCTTTTCTAAATTGATTCAATTGTGAAATAACACGACGTGTGTATCTAGGGAATAGTCGCTTCAAAGTGAATTCTCCCTAGATACATCTATTCAATTAAATTCAATTAATAACTAAATTCTGAATTTATTTCGAATATTTAAATAGTGCTTAAGATTCAAAACCTATTTTATTTTTATCTAAAAAAAAGACTAAAGAAATCCAATAGATTTAAAACTTACTTTTTGATAAATCAATTGCGAAATGTTTTTCTAGAATGCCCAATATCTGTTTTACATCTTCTATGCGAAAATGCTCAATTTTCATAAGATCTTCTTGGCTGTTATTCAAAAAGTCCAATAATGTATATATATTGGACCTTTTGAGACAATTATAGATCCTTGGAGGCAATTCTGATTGGTCAATAAAAATCGATTTCAATGCTTTTTTTTTTCTTTTTTCTGAGTTTGGCCAATTTATCATGAAAGATAAAAGGGGATAAAGGAACCGTATGTTGATTGTCCTCTAAATGTACGTTTTCTTCTTCCATATGTAAAAAAGGAATAAATAAATCAATCAAATTCCGAGAGGCTTCATGAAGTGCTTCTTTCGGAGTTAAACTTCCATTTGTCCATATTTCGAGAAAAAGTATCTCTTGTTTTTCATTTCCATTCCCATAAGAATGAATACTATGATTTGTATTTGGAACAGGCATGAATACAACATCTATAGGATAACTTCCATCTTGAAAGTTATGTGGCGTTTTTATAAGATATCCTCGATTTCTCTCGATTTGTAATCCAATACACAAATCAATTGGTTCTGTCAAGTTAGCTATATGTTGTGTATTATCAACGATTTCCACATAAGGCGGTAAGATGATGTCTTGAGCAGTTACATATCCAGGACCCCTAACACAAATAGACGCATCACAAGTTCCATATAGATTACTTCTCAATACAATTTCTTTCAAATTCATTAAAATTTCAGGTACCGATTCTTGAGTACCAAATATGGTAGAACATTCATGTGGGACTTTCTCAGATTCAGATTTTACACGTGTGATAGATGTTCCTTCTATTTCTCCAAGCAAAGCTCTTCGCATCACAATGCCTATTGTATCGGCTTGACCTTTCATAAGTAGAGATAGAATAAAGCGTCCATAATAAAGACGTTTATTATCTATTCTTGATTCAACACACTTCCACTGTAGTGTCTGAGTAGATACTATTACTTTCTCTTGAACCATAGTAATATTATTTGATTAGATCATTGAATCGTTTATTTCTCTTGTTTCTCTTGAAATTTCTTCAATATTCATTTTTACACACGTCTTTTTTTCGGAGGTCTACAACTATTGTATGGCATGGGGGTTACATCCCGTACGAAAGTTAATAGTATACCACTTCTACGAATAGCTCGTAACGCTGCGTCTCTTCCAAGATCGGGACCTTTTATCATGACTTCTGCTCATTTCATACCTTGATCTACTACTGTACGAATAGCATTTCCTGCTGCGGTTTGAGCAGCAAATGGTGTCCCCCTTCTAGTACCTTTGAATCCACAAGTATCGGCAGAGGCCCAAGAAACCACCCGACCCTGTACATCTGTAACAGTGACAATGGTATTATTGAAACTTGCTTGAACATGAATAACCCCCTTTGGTATTCTACGCGTACTCTTGCGCGAACCAATACGTCCATTCCTATGTGAACCAATTCTCGGCATAGCTTTTGCCATATTTTATCATCTCATAAATATGAATCAAAGATATATGGATATATCCATTTCATGTCAAAACATATTCCTTATTTGTACATCGGTTTCTTTAGCGAGTCTGATTATCCTTATCTTTTTTTATGTCTTGGGTTGGAACAAATTACTATAATTTGTCCCCACCTACAGATTAGTCGACATTTTTCACAAATTTTACGAACAGAAGCTCTTATTTTCATATTTGTTATTCCTTACCTTAATTCTCTGAATCTACTTCTTTGAAGAAAATAAGTTTCTTGAAATTTTGCACCTCGAATTGTATTCCCATGAAAGGAATGTTGAAGTGGAAAAAACTACCTAATCTTTCGAATCCTTGTTGCGGAGTCGATATATTATACGTCCTCTGGTGGAATCATAACGACTTACTTCAATTTTGACTCTATCTCCTGGCAGTATCCGTATAAAACTATGTCGGATCTTTCCTGAAACATAACCTAGAATCAGATATTCGTTATCTAAACGAACCCGGAAATACCGTTGGGAAGCGATTCAGTAATTAAACCTTCATGAATCCATTTTTGTTCTTTCATTCCAGGTAAAGCCCCCTTGAAGTGTCAACTAATGGAGGAGGAACGATATTAGACAACTCGCCCCTTTTCTTCTTTTTTTCACAAATAGGAAGTTTAAGATCCAAGTTGGATATTAAAAGGATTACCATATATAACACAAGATTTCTCCGCCGATTCTTTGTTCTCGAGCCTCTCGGTCTGTCATTATACCTCGAGAAGTAGAAAGAATTACAATCCCCATCCCACCTAAAATTCTAGGAATTCGTTGATAGCTAGAATAGATTCGTAGACCAGGTCGACTGATCCGTTTTAAATTTAAAATATTTCTATAGGGTCTTTTCCTATTTATTCTATGTCGCAGGGTTAAAACCAAAAAAGATTTGTTGTTTTATTGATTTTTTCTCACGTTTTCTATAAACCCTTCTCGTAAAAGTATTTTAACAATACTTTTGATAATATTAGTAGATGCTATTCGAACCACTATTTTTCTATCCATATCAACATTTCGTATAGAGGTTATTATCTCAGCAATAGTGTCCCTACTCATGATGAACTAAAATTATTGATGCTCCCAAATTTGATATAATCAACATGTTTTTTTTTTCTTTTTTGTTTATGAATATGAATTATTAAAGGTATATGCGTAAGACCAAATCTACTAATGAATCTATTTCTTTCAAATACCCCACTAGAAACACATCATGATCTCATTTTATAATACCTCGAGAGCCAATGAAACTATTTTAGTAAAATTTAATTGTCTCAATTCCCGAGCGCTCGCACCAAAAATTCGAGTTCCTTTTGGATTTCCTTCTTGATCAATAACAACTGCAGCATTGTCATCATATCGTATTATCATACCGTTGTCACGTTTGAGTTCTTTACAGGTACGCACAATTACAGCTCTCACTACTTCTAATCTTTCTAGGGGAATATTTGGTACTGCTTCTTTCATCACAGCAACAATAACGTCACCAATATGAGCATATTGACGATTGCTAGCTCTATAATTTGAATACACATCAATTCTCGAGCCCCACTGTTATCCGCTACATTTAAATGGGTTTGAGGTTGAATCATATCATTTTTGAATCTCTTCTTTCAATGCAAAGGACGAAGAAGAAAAAAGAAATATTGTTTGTCCAAAAAAGAAACCTGCGATTTTTTGTCATCTCCAAGGCCCATTTTCTTGGTTCTACATTTTATCCCGAAATAATGAATTGAGTTCGTATAGGCATTTTGGATGCTGCTATTGAAATAGCCCTTCTAGCTATATTTTTTGTTACTCCACTCATTTCATAGAGTATTCGACCTGGTTTAACAATAGCTACCCAATATTCAGGAAATCCTTTCCCCGAACCCATACGGGTTTCTGCGGGTCTTAGTGTAACTAGTTTTTCTGGAAAAATACATACCCTTATTTTTCTGCCATGACATGCATTTCGTGTCATTGCTCGTCGACCCGCTTCTATTTGCCTAGATGTGATCCAAGCAGGTTCAAGTGCCTGAAGAGCATATTTACCGAAACAAATATGATTACCTCGATAAGATATTCCCTTCATTCTTCCTCTATGTTGTTTACGGAATCTGGTTCTTTTGGGGTTATAGTTGATGGTTGTTTCTGAATTCCATCTCTACTACAGAACCGGACGTGAAAGTTTCTTCTCATTCGATTCCTCGCAAAGAAATAAAAGATAAAAGGATTCAAAAATATTTAATTTGAATTAAGATATAATCTTAATTAAGATATACATGTATTTATTTTATTGAGTAATACATTCAATCGGTCAATTCTTTGAGATTTCATCGAATCTAATCTATTAGTAATTTGTATATCTTATTTGAATAGATAACTAAACATTTTATTTCTCTATTTTAGAAATAATATTGTTTTTTATAACGTTCTAACAAATCTTTATTTTGTTTTGCACCTATCGTATTGCCCAAAATTTATCAATTCAAAAAAAGAAAGTTTTCGCGGGCAAATATTTACTCTTTCAATCTATATTTCAGTTGTAGGGTTAGCTTGTGACTTCTTAGAATAGATGAATTGATTTCCGGTTCGTTCCGCTATCCCGACCAGTGAATCATTAAGATTCATTTTTTAATCAAATCTTTTGCATTCACAGGTTCCATCGTTCCCATCGCTTCTTATTTAATGGTTAGGTCTAAATTCTACAATGGAGCTAATGATGAAATTCAATTTGTTCTTGAGTCAATTTTCTCGGTCTTTATTGGCTCGAAGCTCTTGTTGGTTTTTGATCTATAAGAAGATTCATTCAATTATGTTATGGATGAATCACTAGTGATGCTTTATTACACTGCCTTTTATGAGATGCCTCAAAGACCTTATATATTGGAATTATAGATCATTGATATTATTTTTCTCTCTTTCTCTCATACTTCCATTTATCCACACCTTTTTTCTCTATTTTGCTTTACAATTTAATTTAGAATCAGATTAATTTTTTTGTTTATGCAAAAAAAATTAATTGCTACAAAGATATGATCCATATATCATATCTTGACTGGTTCTTTAGATCCATATAATGCGAAGTGATGAGTTGGTTATTAGTTTTATAGTTATTAGTTCATACTGTGGGGCTGATTTTCATCCTAACCCTAATAAAAGACCAACGAGTCACACACTAAGCATAACAATTATATCAAATGGTTAATCGAATTTTTATTCAACCCTATAGAATTAAGAAATGGACGAGTTTCTCTTTTTTTCTTCTATCACTAGATAGAAGGAAAAGATAAGTAAAAGTTTATTTTCTTATTCCTCGTCTATAGATATCCAAATTTTGATACCTAATACCCCATAGATAGTTCGAACTGTATAGGAACAATAATCAATTTTACCTCGAATGGTTTGTAGGGGAACCCTCCTTCTCTGATCCATTCGACACGTGCAATTTCTTTTCCGTCAATACGCCCTGCAATTTGTACTTGAATTCCTTTTGTATATGCTTGTTCAGTTAATTTAATAGTTTTTTTAATTGCTTTTCTAAATGAAACTCTATTCTTTAATTGTCCGGCTATAAATTCTGCAAGAATATTAGGGTTTCCATAAGGTTTTGCAATTCTTGTGATAGCAATATTAAGTTTTCGGTTCACACAATTAAATTCTTTTTGTAAATTTGTATGTAATTCTTCGATGCGGTCGACTTTCTATTAATAGCTTTGGAAATCCCATAAAGATTATGACCTGGATCAGATTGATTCTTTTTTGAATCTCTATACGTGCAATTCCCTCGACCCCATAGGATATTCTCATGTTTTTTTGTACATAATTCTTGATACAATCTCTTATTTTTTGATCTTCTTGTAGACCCTCAGAATAATTTTTTGGTTGGGCAAACCAAAGAGAATGATGACCCTGGGTTGTACCAAGTCTGAAACCAAGTGGATTTATTTTTTGTCCCATATTCCCCCACTACTATCCATATCACGATACACCATACCTATATATTTATTTTTCCATTTATGTTTTCTATCTCTACATATTCATCATCTAAAGATATATATTTCATTACAATAGTTATATGACAAGTAGGTCTTTTTATTGGATAACTACGCCCTTTAGCTCGAGGTTTGAATTTCTTTACGGTGCTACCCTCGTTGACTTCGGCTTGACTAATGACTAAATTGGCTTCGTTGGAACCCATATTGTAACTAGCATTTGCGGCTGCTGAATAAACTAATTTAATAATTGGATAACACGCTCGATAGGGCATGAGCTCTAGTATCATAAGTGTTTCCTCGTAGGAACGTCCACGAAATTGATCAATTACTCTTTGTGCTTTGTCAGCAGACATGGATATATGTTGACCTAAAGCATATACTTCTGTTTTTTTCT
>CM075781.1:9167162-9239662 GCA_037974665.1 Ehretia macrophylla
GAACTGAGAAGAAGGTATTAGCAACCACTGGTTTTATTACGAGACAGCTCATGATGTTCATATCGATCTATTATGCGCCTCTGCATCTAGCATTGGGTAGACCTCATACAATAAATGTCCTAGCTCTACCATATCTTTTGTTTCATTTCTTCTAGAACAATCACAAACACTTTGGATCTACTACCAGAAATTCAATGCGTAATCTTAGCATTCAATGTGTATTCCTGAATAATCTCATTTTTCAATTATTCAACCATTTCATTTTACCAAGTTCAATGTTAGCTAGATTAGTCAACATTTATATGTTTCTATGCAACAACAAGATGTTATTTGTAACAAGTAGTTTTCTTGCTTGGTTAATTGGTCACATTTTATTCATGAAATGGCTTGGATTGGTATTAGTCTGGATACGGCAAAATCATTCTATTAGACCGAATGTACTTATTCGATCTAATAAGTACCTTGTGTCAGAATTGAGAAATTCTATGGCTTGGATCTTTAGTATTCTTTTATTTATTACATGTGTCTACTATTTAGGCAGAATACCATCACCCATTCTTACTACGAAACTGAAACAAACCTCAAAAACGGAAGAAAGGGTGGAAAGTGAGGAAGAAAGAGATGTAGAAATAGAAACAACTTCCGAAATGAAGGGGATTAAACAGGAACAAGAGGGATCCACCGAAGAAGATCCTTCTTCTTCCTTTTTTTTTCGAAGAAAAGGAGGATCCGGACAAAATCGATGAAATGGATGAAATCCGAGTGAATGGAAAGGAAAAAACAAAGGATGAATTTCACTTTCCAGAGACAGGCTATAACAATAGCCCAATTTCTGAAGATTCTTATCTGAATATGAATGGGAATAAAGAAAATTCGAAATTCAAAATACTTCATACAATTGATTGTTTATAGATTCAAAAAGTAGAAAGTAGTACCTAATAAATTAATAAAAAGAGTGATACAGAAAATAAATACAAGAAAAGATACGAAGAGATACGCCCGCCCCTACATATTTGATACCTTCTCCTACAAAGAAACTCGTAACACCAACTCCATTCGTAATTCCATCAATTACTCGTCGATCAAAAAGATGAGTTAATTCAGCCAATCCTCTTATCCCTCCCGTTAAGGATGTTCTATAAAAAGCATCTATGTAAGCACGATTATATGACCAAACGTATATGCCATTTAGAATTTTGTCCCAAACAATTCTCTTAGGACCTCTTTTAAAAAATGAATTAATTAAGTCGAAATTTTGTAAAGAAGAATAAATGGGTTTATATAAAAAGGACGCTATCAATATTCCGAAATAAGCTATACTTACTGAAAAAACAGCATCTTTCAAAAATTCATACCAATCCAATGAATTATTCGATTTTTGATGCAAAAGGTTTGTAGACGGAGCTAACCATTTGGATAATATATCCACTCCCTCTTGATTGAAATGAATTCATAGAGATCCAACGAACAAAGTAAATAGGCCCAATATAAGTAGGGGAAATAACATAGTATTATCCGATTCCGAAGGATAGGAATAAGGCTTTTTATTCTTAAAATGAACAATACTAATAAAGGGTCGTGCCATGTTTCTTACATTCTCATCAATTCCATATATCTTTTGTGAAAAAAAAGAAGCATTATTATTATTATTGATTGTTAATGAACAAAAATTTTTGTTAATTCCTTTCGAACCCCTTTTACCCCACAGAGATAATGAATAGAAGGGGGTATTTTGGTTGCCACTGTAATTTTGAAAATGAACATTTAAATGCCCCTCAAAAGTAAGTAAATAGATTCGAAACATATAAAATGCGATAAATCCCGTTGTGGCCCAAGCTATTATTGCGACAATCGGTGAATACAACCAACTATCATTAAGAATTTCATCTTTAGACCAAAAACAAGCAAGAGGTGGAATACCACAAAGAGAAAGTGTACCTAATAAAAAATCAATTTTGGTAATTGGTAAATGTTTTGTTAAACCTCCCATAAGAACCATATTCTGACTTTTATCTACAGAATAGCCAACAACAGTTTCCATTGAATGAATAACTGATCCGGATCCTAAAAATAATAATGCTTTGGAATAAGCATGAGTAATCAAATGAAATAAAGCATTTCGATAAGACCTCATACCTAGAGCTAACATCATATAACCCAACTAAGACATTGTGGAATAGGCTAAACCCCTTTTAATGTCTTTTTGAGCTAGAGCTAAAGTAGCTCCTAAGAATACTATTATTATTCCTATCAATGAAATAAGATTCATTATATAAGGTATAACTATAAAAAGAGGAAGAAGGCGAGCTACAAGAAAAATTCCCGCTGCTACCATAGTAGTAGCATGGATAAGAGCCGAAATAGGAGTAGGTCCCTTGTAATACCCCAAACCCAGCATATAGAGAATAATACATGTTTGCATTTAATTAGATTTTATCTTGAATGCTAGCATATAATTATGTGTTTACCTTAATGAATTCATTCATTTTTAGCACTATTTCATAATTCTTCAAAATATTAAAATAATAGTTAAATTAATTATTTAAAATGAATATTAGCTAACTTATTAATTATAATACTCGGTTTTATTTTCTTGACTAATATTTACTTTGTTTTCAACTAATTGAGAAAGTAGCTCTAAGCCCAGAACATTAAAATTTTTTGTTTCTTTTTTCTGAATTTCATATTTTTTCCTTAATACTTGCTATTTTAGATGCATACGTTCATTGAGTTTGTGTGCATAGCATATCGGGAACAACGAGAAAAAATTCATTAGTGAGCTTAATTAAATAGTGAAAAATTCAGCAATTTAGTTTTGTACTTTGCTTTGTTTTTTAATTCATTTGACTCACCTAGCCAAACTACTTGACCCAATAATTCAACCCATTGACCCATTGACCCAACTTAAACTCTTATAACCCAAAATCTCTCAAAAAATGCTAAAAAAAGGTCAAAAAATCAGCCAAATACCATATACGGGAATAGTATTTTTTCTTGCAAAATTGCTATAGTTGGCCATTTCCATCTATTCCAAGCTTGAATCTTGAGTTCTTGAACATGTTTACACCTTCTTCAAGCTTCTCTAGCCTTATGTGGTAAGAATTTCATCTTATTTTTGTATTTGAAAGTTTTGTATCTAAACTTTATTTTTTTTTTGGATTTGTTGAGATATTGCTTGGTTATGCTTGTTTAAGCTTAAATTACTCTTATTAATGATCATACAGCATACTTTTATGGTTAGATAGCATTTTGAATGGTTGAAAATGGAGTTGGAGCTTTGGGGAAGATGATGAATAGGGAAATTTCTAGGGTTCCGAAAATTTGTGCAATTTAATTTGATTCAATGCTTCTAGTAGTTGCTAATTAGGTCCTTGAGCGTGGAAAAAATGTTAGTTGCTCTTGCCATGTACAAAATTTGAATAATTTGATCAAATTAGGCTACTTTAATAAGGAGTTTCGGGGTTAACTCAAATCCGGGCACGTTTTGAGGTTATGGCTAGTCTTTATTAAGTATTGAAGCTTTAGAAGTGCCTTCGTTTCGCTTGTTTGGGTCTCGAAATTGGTACTTGTAGTGTAAATGCACAAAGAGAAAATCGGGGATTTAATGGTAAACGAGGTTTAACGGGTGAAGTCGAGGGTCCTTGGGGTGCTATAAGGTGTGATTTGAAAGATATGATAACTTGTTTGGAAATCTTGAACCTTGCCTTTCGGTTTGGAGCTTAATAGCAAAGATTGACAAAGGGGTTTCAGGTTGAAAGTGAATCCGGGTGTGTTTGGGCATTAGGGCAAGTGTCTAGTAAGTGAGGAGGTGCTAGAAATGTATTCGCTTCGCTTAGTTGAGCTCCGATTAGAGTACTTGTAGAGTAATGCATGAAGAGGCAAATTCGGACTTTTTGGGTAATTGTACTTTAAAGTGAAATTTCAAGGGCTTAAATGGTGCCATAAAGTGTCATTAGAGATGTAGTATAGTTAGATTTGAGGTTCGTTATCTTGTGCGAAGTTAGAGATTGTTTTCTAAGCATTTAGAAGGAGATTTGTTGGATTTCTTGTGAATTACTTGAATTAGTTGCATTGGTAGTTATTATATTGTTATATTTGTTCTAATTGATCATGATTGAGTTATATGTTGTATAAGTGTGAAGTTTATGACCTAAATACTAAGCATGTGGAAAGGTTTTAATTGGATTTTATGTGAATTAGTTGAGCTTGGTGCTTAGTTGGTTATTTGAATTGATGTAGTTATTATAATTGACTTTTAAATGATTTAAATAAGAGTTTAAATGGTAATGGTATGTAATATGTAGTTGTTTGGAGAAGTTTCATGAAATAGGTTGTATAGCTACTTCATTAAAATATGTTTGTATCTTGTTTATAATACCGTGTTGCTTATAATTATATGAGTTATGTTGTGAGAAATGACTACTTGGAATATATGTTAAGTTAAAGTATATAAAAGTGACATTTTTAAAAAAATAGAATTCTAATAGATATTGTATATATCCTAAATAAGCGAAGTTATGAGTTAGCTAACCTAGCTGAATAATTAATGAATGTTATAATTAAAGAGTAATTGAAGTAATGTTTGCTCATAGGTTCAAGGTGACTGGAAATGATGTGATTCAAACTTACATCTTGGAACTCGGTAAAGGTGAGGGACCTACATCCTTACGTGCATTATAGTTTATTTTTTTGCTAAAAGAGTATATTGTTTAGTATAATTGCGTAATTGATATATGCTTATTGTTGCTAAATTGTAAGTTGGTGCGATGAAAACCTACTTTTTGTCCTTAAATGTGTTTACTGATTATATTGTAATTGTTATCATTCTTGCATTGCATCGTGGTTGCGCAACCTCATTGTCGCGGCGGATGCGATGGCCTTGCTGGGCGGCATCGGGCTTGCCAGTGTTGGTTGCCTTAGCTCCGTTTGCTATTCCCTCACTCGCCTGGTCCGGAGATTGCCAGGGGGTATTTGGTCATAGGATCGGGTACATCCGGAGTACCCATTGGTGTAAGGGATGCCGGCATATCGAGATTGAGATCGTGGTTCGTGGATCAGGGATCGAAGATTTGGAGTGATAAGGGTTATCAATTGTATCCTTTTAAAATGTGGTTTTAGAATTGTTATTCACTGTTTATATTGTATTAATTGTGTTAAGTTGCTGCATTGCACGTCCCCGGTAGACCTTATCCCTCACTGAGCAATTGTGATTGCTCATACCTCGCTAAACATGTTTCAGGTGGTGCAGTTGGAGGAGTTGCCTTGGTTGCTGTGTACTATTACTTGAGATTGGAGTGATTGCTTGCTAAACTGTAGAAGACCTTGCTTGTCTACTTTATGTTTTATTTTGGAGCCTAAGGGCTTATGTATATATATTTGAGTGGTTGCAATTTGAAAGCTAAGTAGATGTAGTAAGTGTTATGGAATTGTGGCATGTAATAACTTATGCTTCTGCTTCTAGCTACGTTGCATGCTTGTATGTGTTTATATTGTCTTGTGTTGCTTAAGGCTTGGATGGCCTTAAATTGGGATTTCAATTAGAAATGTTGTTCCTTTGCTTCGTGTTTTATTTGAATGCTTATAGGTTTCCAGAATGTCTACGGTACAGGGAAAACTATATCCTTTTTTCCTAAAATTTTGTGACCGGATTTGGTATTGGGTTGAGAATAGCATGGTTATTAGAGCCTCCGATCTCATGAGGGATCAGGGCGTTACATCCCTCCATGGCATCCGGTAACCATACAAGAAGTAGAAATTCTACAGATTTAGCAACTGCACCGGCAAATAATAGAATGGCACATAATGTGACGCACGAGAATTTGCATCATAGTCATAAATAATTGTAGCATATCTTTTGTGCATTTTAATGTGTTTTATTTCTAGTTTAAATATGTTTATTTGATGGTCACTATTCATAAGAAAATTTACTGTCTAAATTGTTTGGTTTAATATTTTTCCTGGATAATATGACTTATAAAAGGAATCAGAAACTTGTAGTTTTAGACTTTAGAAGCCGGGAACATGCATTTGAAAAATGATTTGAGCTTCGTGTGAATAGTGTTACGTACGTGAAACATTAGTTTTAATTAGTTAGCAATTATAGGAGTTTTTAACGTTTTGCATTTTTCTCATGATACTTGTCATTTAAGATACATGAGAAAATTTGAATTACTTGCATAGCACGTCGAGAAGGTGGGTAGAAAAAATATTTTGTGTGTCGTAATGAATAGTAAAAAAATTCATCATTTTGGGTTTTTTTTTTTCATTTAGCTTGCTTTGATTTGGATTAAACTACCTAGCCAAATCATTTGACCCAATAACTCAAGCCCTTGACCCATGAACCATTTTTAACTCTTATAACCCATTATATACTAAACAGAACAAAAAAAATTCAGCTCAAAACCCCCTCCCCAAACCCGTGAGTTAATAGGAGCAAAACAAAAGGAAGAAGACAATTGTTAGTTTTCACCAATTTCATCCGTTCCAGGCTTGGTTTTAGTGCTCTTGAACCTAGCAAAGCCATCTCCAAGCAACTTCTTCTTGTCTAGTGGTGAGAGATGCATATTTTTGAGCTTTTAAAGTTAGGTTACATTTATGTAAATTTTGTGATTTGATATATCTTGCTTATATATGCCTATCTATGCTTAAATTAGCTTTTATTATGATCATAGAACATTCTTTTATAGTTATTTGAAGAATTTTATTGTTGAAAATGAAGTTTGGAGACTTGGGGAAGATGATGAATAGTGTTTGTGAATAATAACCTGCGAATTTTTGGGGTTTTTGCATTTTTAATTGTTTGATTAATTCTAATAGTTGCTTTAACCCTTGATAATGTTATATGTATCATGAGAATGGATATAACCTAGGTAGAATTGTAATTATAGCTTAAATTACAAAGAGGACTTTGGAACAAAGTGTTGAATTTGATTCGTTTGATTATGTAGTTAACCTTAGAAGTGTTAGGAAGCTCTTAAAATGTAATTACGATGCTTAATTGTTAATTGGATTATGTAGCTTTAGTTCAAATCACTAAAGAGGATTTTCGGTGCTTTTGTGTTAACATGCATAAAAATGTAATTTTGTGGCATTTAGTTGCATCATAAAGTGGTTGTATGGGATTAGTGAAGCCAGATTTAAAGTTAATTATCTTGCTATGTGGTTTATGTTATGTTGAAGTTAATGGTTAAAGAAACTTGAAACTCATGATTAGTTAGTTGTTTAGTGTGAAAAATGGTGTATGAATCCTCTAATGCTCGTGTTGCTAGTTTATATATGTGTTTTGGATGTAGTTGAAGATTTTGCTAAAGCTAACTTAATGGTGTAGCTTAAGTGTTTGTAATAACGTCTAAATGAAGTGCAAGAATGTTATATATGCTAGAGTGTTATCATAGTTAGTTAAATGCAAGAAAATAACAAGAAAAGTTTATAAACAAGCAAAGCCCTGATTTGGACAGTCCACTGCCCCTACCTTTCGAAGCTCTTTTGACATTGTAAACATGTTCTAAAATTAACGAAATTTGTACAGAAGCTAGATTAGGTAGTTTAGAGTAAATGTTGATTTCTAGGACTAAGGCTAATTCTAAAGTTTTAGCCCTCTGATCACATCATTTCCGAAATGTAGCTCAAAAAATCACTGGTTCTGCCCAGCTATGTGTAGTTGCACGGTAAAGGTTATAACTTTTGGAATTTAACTTGGAATTGAGCACCGTTTGAACCTAAAATTAACTACACTTGAAGAGATACGTTTATACATAAAAATAAGATAATTTGGAGGTCATTAGCATAGGTAAATGATTGAATAAAGTTAAGCTTCTGCTAGAAAGTTGGAAAATGAGCTTGCTTCCGTGAAAGTTTACATGTTAAGTGTTGAAAACGTGCTTGGTAGTTGATTTTCTTTTGGTGGTTAAATGGGGTTGAGCTTATATAAGTGTCTATCTGGTATATCATGAGTGTGTAAGAACATTCTTTTGCTAATTATAGAAACTTATATGATTATTTTCATTATAGATCAAAGTTTGATGTGTTAGGTGGAAATTGAAGATCAAGTGTTTGATTCAATGCTTGAATGAAGTGTATATTGGTAGAATTAAGCTTCATTTGATTTATGAACGGAGAAACAACTAAGGAATCCAAGTAAAATACCTACATAAGGATGATTACTTAGTTATAAGGAGGATGTGATTATGTTTTAATGTTTACTTAGGTTACTAACTTGATTGGATATGCATAGTTAAATGTAGCTATAAAGGATATGACTTGAAATCGAAGGTGTCAAGTGCTATTAATTACATAATGCTTTTATGCATGCTACTTATATAAGAATGAATGCTTAGCTAATAAGAGCTAATTGTAATTCATGGAATCAAGCAAAGCTTTAAAGCACGTCACTTAGCTTTAAATTTAAGTAATGTATGTTAAAGTGTCATGCGAGTTACTTGCGTAGTGTTATGCTAGTTTTTATGGCTAAATGTTATACTTATATGAATAAACTAGGGTTTGCATGTTTGAGCAAATTCAAGGAGATTTGGAGTGAATCTAAGCGATTCTCTTACATAATTAGCCTAATCCAAGGTGAGGGAATCTTCATCTCTTCTGTGCATTTTAGCTTGATTTATTGTTTCTAAATTGAATTATTTAGTAGTTGATAAAGTTTATATGTAATATTTTACTTGCTATCTTGAGTCTTTTCATATTATTTGTGATTAACTGCGAGGGCGGCCTACTTTGTCGTTCCTTTTACGTGATTTGATATTCTTGTTTCTCGTGATCTTGTCTCGGGGTTGCGCAACCTTTTCGAACATGGTAGTGTCGAGAAAAATGGGCGGCATCGGGCTTGCCGTGCTCCCTTGACTACCATGGTGCCTATTCCCTTTCTCGCTGAGCATACTCCACTACCCTAGAGGCGTGGTTTACCTGCAGGGCATGGACCTACCTCAGGAGAAAGGGTCGTAGGATCGGGATACATCCAAAGTATCCCAACTTGTTTGTGTATGGGTTTGCCAGCACTTGCGTGAAGTTCGTGGTTCGTGATACGAGATTAAGGACTTGAAGTGGAACCGTATCCTTTTTATATGTAGTTAAATACTTGTTTAATTAGCTTGTTTATTTGTGATATTAATGTTATTATCTTTGTCGCATCTCATGAAAATATACCCTGGTTTACTGCATCACCTCCCTCACTGAGTAACTTTGGTTACTCATTCCTCGTTTTAACATGTTTCCGGTGCAGTTAGAACAACTACCTTGTGTGCCGTGTTGTTGGTTGCTTATCTTGCTGTGGTTGGAAGTTGTTTGTGTAGATGGGGCATAATGTATTTTCGTTCTGTTTTGAAACCCCTTGAAGTCTTGTATGTATTTTGTACGGCTTGTTGGATAGTAAATTAAATAAAGAACTTATGTGGTTTGACAGAGTAGTTGGCATGTAATAGCTAAAGATAGATTTTATTGCCTTTTAATTGCATGCTTGTATGGTTATGTTTTGTCTAAGGCTTGGATGGCCTTGAGACTGGGAAAAGTTGGACAATTGAAGTTGGGGTGTTGTGATTATACTTGCTGCTTGCAGGTTTTTGATTAGTCCAATAAATAGGGAAGACTCCGTCCATTTTTTCTAAACTTTTGTGCCCGGGTTTGGATTTGGGATGAGTATAGTTTGGTTAATAGAAGTCCCGATTCCGTGAGAGATTGGGGCGTTATACATAATGTAGCAAAGAATAAATTTACCTCATTAGCAGAAATCAAATTATTGAATACTTCGAATAAATCCTGAAATTCGAAACTACCAGTTATCCAATAAAAACCTAAAATTCCTAATAATAAACGAAAATCCCCTACACGATTAGTTATAAACGCTTTTTGACAAGCATTTGCTGCAACAGGTCGTGCGAACCAAAACCCTATTAATAGATAGGAACACATTCCAACCAATTCCCAAAAAATATAAATTTGAATCAAATTAGAACTAGTAACTAATCCCAACATGGAAGTACTAAAAAAACTCATATAAGTAAAAAATCTCAAATATCCTTGATCATGAGACATATAATTATTACTATAAATAAGAACCATAGTTCTAACATTAGTGATTAATATTGATATACTAGAAGTAAGTGGATAGATCAAGTAGCCGAATTCTAAAGAAAAATCATTATTAATGATCCAAGACCATACATATTGATAGATAGAACTGCTATTTATTTGCTGAATAGACAAATTGATTGAAAAAATCATGACTATACTTAACAATAAAATACTCTGAAAAGCCCACATACAACGAAGATTTTTTGTTGATGTCGGAAAAAGAAGAAGTCCCACTCCTATTAACATAGGAACTGTAAGCGGAAGCAAAGGTATGATCCACGCATATTGATATGTCTGTTCCATTAAAAAAGTTTTTGAATTCTTACTTAATTAATTGTTTCCGATTCACCGGATCTTACCTCTTTTGAAAGGAGTCAATAAAAAATAAAGATATGCATTAACTTAAACTAACTTCAATAGAATTTTAGAATTTTCTATTCTTACTTATTCTGAGTCTCTGCTAAATACTTCAAATATTCAAATCAAGAAGTTCCAATTGGTCAAATGATATGAAACAGATTAATTATTAGTCTCAAAAATTCAAATTAGGCGTACTTTTTCCCCGAGTTTGACCAGTTACTAGAAAACAGGGGATTAAAGTTTTTCATTTCATTAAGCAAAAGTTGGGTTCTTATCTTACACCTTTCAAAATTTTTTATTCCATATAAATGAAATGTAGAACGACGAAAATCGACAGAAAGAAATAGAATTGAGGGGTCTTTTGAATTCTTTATTTTATTGAGTTCAACCAATTCGATTTCTATGGCATGGTGGATTCTATAGACTATAGATATAGACTTGAAAGATAAAAAATGCGAAACAAAGATAGCAATCAATACAAACTATTCTTTTTTTTCGGATATTCTATGGGAATAGAAAAGTTTTGAAAAAAAAAATCACATATTATTTTTTTTTTCTATTTCTAAGTCAAATTTTATGTGATTTTCACATATTTTTCACCTATCTAGATTTTTTGTTTATGAAGAAAATAAAATATTAGCTAGAGAATAAATATATAGGTAATGAATAGTAAACAATGATTCCTTTTGACCACTAGATGTCTTTCACATCCAGCTAAGCCAATAAGTAATTTCTTCATTTTAAAATGGCAGTTCCAAAAAAACGTACTTCTATATCAAAAAAGCGTATTCGTAAAAATATTTGGAAAAGGAAGGAATATTGGACAGCGTTAAAAGCTTTTTCTTTAGGTAAATCTCTTTCTACAGGGAAGTCAAAAAGTTTTGTTGTGCGACAAACAAATAAGTAATAAAAGATTGAAATAATCTAAATCGACTTGACCCGAACAATTGACTCATTTGATTTATAATATGAACTTTAAATTAATGATTTCTATTACCTATTGAATGAATCAATATAAAATGGAACTCGCTTTCACTCTTATGATATGTAGAATAACAATTCTTCTGTTTATTGAATTCGAAAAAGAACAAGACTTTTTTGTTGACAAAATAAACAAAAGAATAAACACAAGATACGAAGTTTTCCCTTTCTTTTTAGTATATTTTCTCATTTAGAAGGTGGGGAGTTTGATTTTCCCCATCAACCTATTTGGTTTGTCACAATTCCAATAAAAAATGTTTTTCTTTAGCTATAGAAGAGGGGATATAATATCTTTAGTAAAAGTTAATGAATCGTTGAGAAACTAATCTTTTGTCTAACTTTCTGACTTTTTATTTTTTCTGAATTACTATATAGTAAGTATAGATCCCTCAAATATCTTCCGCTGTCAACCCAATCAATAAAAGCCCTTAGTGAGGATATTCTGTATGAATAATGTGTCAATTTTGGATGATCCAAAATGGTCCTTTCTTTTTTGTGTTTATTGCTAAAATGCATTTTTGGTTTTATATTGATGAAATCAAATCAATGAGAAATAGTTCAAATGAAAAAAAAAAATATTTTTTTGTATTCTATCCCTTGCTTGGGGACAGAACTATCGAGTTAGAAGAATTCAATTACAATTTAAGGAGATCACAAAATACATAAAAGTCCTAAGTTAAATTAACTAAAACTAAGACCCAAATCTTCAATAATGAACTTTCAAATCGCTATTTGTATTTGAACCAATTTTGATTCATTAATTTGAATCTTTACTAAAAAATATTACACCAAATTTATTTCTTCAATCTCAACGATTGCTTATTCATAGGCTATTATGAGTTGAAGACAAGCTGCTATGGTGAAATTGGTAGACACGCTGCTCTTAGGAAGCAGTGCTAGAGCATCTCGGTTCGAGTCCGAGTGGCGGCATGCCATCTTCTAAAAAAGATAAACAGATCCTGTAATGAATTCAATTCCCGATTTCCATTTTGTAATTAAAATTAAGGGACATTTCCTTTTTAAAGATTTTTTATGATATTTTCAACCTTAGAGCATATATTAACTCATATTTCTTTTTCGATCGTTTCAATTGTAATTACAATTCATTTGATAACCTTTTTAGTTGATAAAATTGTAAAACTATATGATTCATCAGAAAAGGGCATGATAGTTACTTTTTTTGTATAACAGGATTATTAGTTATTCGTTGGATATATTCAGGGCATTTCCCATTAAGTGATTTATATGAATCATTAATTTTCCTTTCATGGAGTTTCTCTCTTATTCATATAGTTCCGTATTTCAAAAAAAACAAAAATGATTTAAGCACAATAACTGGCCCGAGTGCTATTTTTACTCAAGGCTTTTCTACTTCAGGTCTTTTAATTGAAATACATCAATTTGAAATATTAGTACCTGCCCCTCAATCTGAATGGTTAATAATGCACGTAAGTATGATGATATTGGGCTATGCAGCCCTTTTATGTGGATCATTATTATCAGTAGCACTTCTAGTCATTACATTTGGAAAAAGAAGAAAGATTTTTTGTAAAAGTGATCATTTATTAAATCAGTCATTTTTCTTTGGTGAAATCGAATACACGAATGAAAGAAGCAATGTGAAACCCCACTTTTCCTGCTTATCTCGTTTTACGTGCTATACCTCGTTTTGCGTGCATATGTTCTGTTTATGTGCTATAGGACCTAGAAAGTTATAATTTTGATGTCAATACTCCTAATACGTGCTAAATGTGCATTCATGAAATTTTCATCAAAAACGGAGTCAGAAATTTTATCGTCGATTTTCAGTGAATAGTGTTTTCGAAACACGTCCGCTAAAATTTTGAAACTGGTCTTTTTAACCCTTTTAGACCTAGTTCACGGACTTTAATAGACCTGCGTTTGATGAAAACGGTTTTAAAATCGGCGTAAGAATTTATTAGGGTTTTTACACTGACTTTTGCGAAAATCGAGTTTTAAGCCGACTCGGGTGAAATTGTTGGATTGTAAAACTTCTTGTCACCTAAAAATAATCCACTTGAGATATCTTGGGGGTTGCATAATTATTTTTAACTTGGTGAGCAATAAAATGCAATTAAAGTCATTAAAAACACAAAAATACTAATTAAAATTAACTTTGACTTTGCATTTTTTTAATTGACCAAGCTTTTAAATACTCCTTGTCATCAACACACACTCACACAACACAAAACACACTCCACAAACACACACAATGTGACACCCGAGAATTTCACCCTAAATTTATTATAATCGTTGCATACTTATGTGCGCATTTCTACGTGCATCATTTTTCTTGTTTAATTGTTTTTATTGTGGGTCACTATTCATAAAATTTTTGACTGTTTCGAAAGCTTGATTTTAAATTTTTCCTAGGTCACTCGACATTTAAAAGGAACCAAGAAATTTTCGTTTTGAACTTTCGAGCTTAGGAGTATGCGTTTGAAAAATAATTTCCGTGAGCCTTGAATAGTGTTACGTTAGAATAGTGCTAGTTATTAATTAAAAAAAGCAATTGTAATAGCAATTAGCTTTAATTGATTAAGTTTTTGAGATTAATTAGCTTAGAATATTAAACTTATACTACATATAATAAAACTACCTCATGAAATAAAATAGAAGATAGCACATTAGTCATCAAAACAATTTCAGAAATTCCCTCCATGTCCCTCCTGCTGGCCGTCCACTTCAAGAGAGGAAAAGAGAGATTTTTGCTTCTTCAACCAAGCACTTTGAGCTCTTAGTTTGATCTTGGGAGGTTATTGAGCAACTTAGGACCTTCAACAAAGCTTCTACATCTTCAAAATTGTGAGGGAGTCTTATTTGTTTGAGTTTAAAGTTTGTATGCATATGTTCAATTTTATTGAATTGTCAATTATAGCTATATATCTTGTGTTGAATGCTTCCTATGAGTTATTTAAAGCCTCTAGAGCTAACTTTTGTGGTGTGATAACAAATTTAACGGTTGAATGTTGAGATTGATCAAAGAGACGATGAATAGTGCCTCAAACTAGGGTTTTGAGAAAATTTGATAATTGACTTGAATTGATGCCTCAATTAGGTGCTCTAGACCCTAGGGAAGGTAATTGAAAAGCCACTTTAGGTTGAATCACCCGAATTCGAACTTTAGTGCATAAATAGCTTACTTTAAAAAGGGGGTTTTGCACGTTAGGCAATCCGGGCAAATTTGGGCATCGATTTGGGTATTCTTGAGCTAAGGAAGCACCTTTGGTGCTTTCGTTTCGCGAAATTGGGGTTCGGTTAGTATGGCTATAGTTCAAACCCGTTCGGGGCCTTCCCAAACTTTTGCTTCAAAAATGAGTTTTAGTGACTTTAAAGGGTACCTTTAAGCTTGATTAGGAATATAGAAAGACTAGGGTAGGATTGAGAATCTTGAACTATACTTAGGAGAAAGAAAGCTCGATTAAAGAAAGGGAAAAGGTAGTTTTTAGCCTTTTTAGTTGCAATTGGAACTTGTTGTGTGTTAGTAGTGCCTTGCATAGAATATTTAGGATGTATTTAAGTTATTTGAGTAGATTATTGGAATTAATTATGTTGATTGTTTTCTTTTGGTATCTATTAGTTAATATCTTGCATATATGAGCTTTTATCGTGCATATATGTGAGGGCGGCCTACTTTGTCGTCCCTCTTACGTGTTATGTGATATTATTGCTTGCTTGTGACTTGTATTGGGTTGCGCAACCTATATCGGACATGGTAGCGTCGAGAAACACGGGCGGCATCGGGCTTGCCGTGCTCCCTCGACTACCATGGTGCCTATTCCCTTCTCGCTGAGGCATACTCCACTACCCCAGAGGCGTGGTTCACCTGCTGGGCATGGACCTACCTCGGGAGAAAGGGTCGTAGGATCGGGATACATCCGGAGTATCCCAAGTGTGGTGTTTGGGTTTTGCCGGCATAATCGTGATACTCGTGGTTCGTGGCTCGTGATCGAAGACTTGGAAGTGGAACCGTATCCTTTTTAAAGTGATTAATAGTTGATTTATTGTCTTGATGGTTATGTGTCTTGTATATATGTTTACTTGTGTTGCATATCATATTGCACATTTACATGCTGCATCACCTCCCTCGCTGGGCAACTTTGTTGCTCACTCCTCATCTAAAATGTTTCAGGAGAAGCTGAGGTGAATCCCCAGCTATTAGAGGTAGAAGAAGAGGAAGAAGTTCAAGTAGATCAGAATCAGTGATCTTGTGTGCTGAGGTGGATTTTATGTGCTTCTACGTGGAGTTCTTGTTGTTAATGTATTTTGAGACCATAGAGTCTTGTATATATATGTCTAGTAAGTGTGTATTAAGAGTTTAAGAAAGTTGTTGGATTGAAATAATGAATTCTAGACTTTATTTTCTCTTGCATGCTTGGAGTGTTTGTAAATCTTCATATGGAACTTAGAAGTTTATTGTAATTAACTACTTATAACTGAAACCAACTTATCTCGCATGCTTTTGTGCTTTAGTAGAAAATTGTTACTCCAAGGCTCGGATGGCCTTGTGATTGTGTTTTGGCTTTGGAGTTATTGTGGATAAGTTGTTGCTTTTAGTTCAGATGTCTTGAATAAATTTTTGCAGGTATCAGTTTGTCCTTGGTACAGAGGAGACTCTGTCCGAGTGACGGGTCCGAGCCTGAGTTAGCGTGGGGTTGGGTTCGGGGCGTTACACCTTAAGTGGTATCAGAGCTACTAGAATGCTTGAAGCCGGGTTAAATTCCTTGGCATGTGGGTAGAGGTCTATATGCGGAAGTGAATTATGTGAATATGTAAATGTTTAATTGTTTAAGTACTTAGATATAAGACATGCTAGCATGAAAAAGAAGGATAAAGCTTAATATGATAAGAATATGAAAAGTTAGTATTGATTGTTGTTAAGTGTTTTATGTGTTCTTATGTGAGTAAAATGTTTGAAAACAATGTGTAAATTATCTTGCATAGTTTATTTGCCTATTATAATATGATGTTCTTCTAGCATTGTGATGAGGAGACGGGGTAGACCACGGGGTGAGCCGGATGAGGCTCCTAGACAGAATGTACCAGGGCAGGATGCTGGGGCAGCCGGGAATGTACAGCAAGGTCAGGAGCCGAGCACTGCCCAGATTTTAGCTACTATGGCTACTGGGATGAATACCATAGCACAGTTTGTGGTTCAGCAGGGTACAGCAGGTACCGGCAGAGGTGATCAGACTGCCAGAGCGGAGGGCAGTGGTACTGCGGGAGGTAACTTATTTGATAAATTTCTGCATCATGGAGCATACAGTTTTTATGGTGAACCAGATGATATGAAAGCAGAGTTGTGGCTGAGTAAATTCGAGAAAGTTGCTGCAATACTTGAGTGTGACGATGAAAGAAAGATCAACTGTGCTACATTTTTAATGGAGGGTGATGCCGAGGCTTGGTGGCGCACTATTAGAGAAAAATGGGATGCTGAGAGGGTTCAGCATGTATGGGCTGATTTTGTTCGTGAGTTTCGGGATAAATATGTATCGGTTGTAGCCCGTGAGAGGCATCAGGATGAGTTTATAGCTTTGAAACAGGGGAACATGACTGTAGACCAGTATGAGGCTACCTTTACGAGACTATCTCGATATGTGCCAGCTTTAGTTCAGCCCGAGGATGTGAAAATTCAGAGATTTATTACAGGGTTGAGGAGTGACATCATGCTTAACTTGTCTTCACAAGATTATCCGAGCTATGCTGCAGTAGTTCGGGCTGCATCGAGATATGAGAAACGTAAGTGAGGTGGGTTAGGTCAGTCTAGTCAGTCAAGCAAACGGCAGTTTCAGTCTCAGAGTCAGGGTTATCAGAGGCAGACTCAGCAGCCTAGGCAGACTCAGAGCTACCCAGGACCAGTTCAGGTACAGTCACAGCCCAAACCAGCTCAGAGCCAGCCACAGGGACAGTCACAGACCCGACCAGTGACTGCTAGATCTCAGCAGGGCAGTTCTGCCACATCTACTTATAGGACCCCTACAGGAGGAGCTGCTGCTAGGAAGAATTTACAGTGTACTCATTGCAATCGTAAGGGTCACACAGAGGCTGAGTGTTGGAGGAAACTAGGCCGTTGCACGGGCTGTGGCAGTGATCAGCACAGAGTTAGGGATTGTCCCAAGTTTAGAGGTGGTCAGGGTCAGACTTCAGGTCAGGGTGCCCAGACTAGAGCTTCAGGAGCAGCTACCGTACCGCGAGGTCAGGCACGGGTATTTGCACTTGACCAGGAGGAGCTTCCAGAGACGACAGTGGTGGTGGAAGGTACTTTTCTTATTAATAATCAGCCGGTAGTAGTTTTGATTGACACCGGGGCTACACATTCATTCATTACACCTGCATGTGCACAGTTTGCTACATTAAAAGTTGATAAACTGCCGTATGTGATTGAAGTAGGTAATCCTATGGGAACTAAATTTGTTACGGAGTCTGTATGTAAGGATTGTAATATTTGCATTGAAGGTTGCATGTATCCTATTGATTTGATTATCATGCCATTTCGGGACTTTGAGGTTATCTTAGGGATGGATTGGTTGGGGCAATATTATGCATGTTTGGACTGTAGGAGGAAAGTTTTGACTTTAGAAGTACCTAACCAACCTGTTATTAAAGTAACTGGGAGTCGGAAGTCTACTGGGACTCGTATTATATCATCCATTAAAGCTACTAAAATGTTGAGTAAAGGCTATGATGCATACTTAGCTTATTTAATTAATCAGCCTGGAGATAAATTTAAATTGAATGAAGTACCTGTTGTAAAAGAGTTTCCGGGGGTTTTCCCTGAAGAGTTGCCTGGGTTACCACCTGATAGGGAGATTGAATTTGTGATTGACCTGTTGCCGGGAACTAGTCCTATCTCGAGAACCCCGTATAGAATGTCTTCCCCTGAGTTACAAGAATTGAAAATTCAGCTTCAGGGTTTGCTTGAGAAAGGTTTTATTCAGCCTAGTTCGTCACCGTGGGGTGCTCCCGTGTTATTTGTGAAAAAGAAAGACGGTACTCTGCGTTTGTGTATAGATTATCGGGGTCTGAATCAGGTAACGGTGAAAAATAAATATCCCTTGCCCTTAATTGAGGAGTTGTTTGATCAGCTACAGGGTGCTGTTGTGTTTTCAAAATTTGATTTGAGGCAGGGTTATTACCAGTTGAGGATCAGGAAAGAGGATGTACCTAAGACTGCATTTAGAACCAGGTACGGCCATTATGAGTTTGTTGTTTTACCATTCGGGTTGACAAATGCTCCAGCCGCTTTTATGGATTTGATGCAGAGAGTATTTCGACCCTATCTTGATCAGTTTGTTGTGATTTTTATTGATGATATCTTAGTATACTCTAAGTCTGAGTCAGAGCATGAAGAGCATTTGAGAATTGTACTTCAAACCTTGCAAGAACACAAGTTGTTTGCCAAATTTAGCAAATGCGAATTCTGGTTGAAACAGGTTGCCTTTTTAGGTCATATCATTTCCCAGGAGGGAATATCTGTTGATCCTGCTAAAATTGATGTAGTTATGTCGTGGAAGAGACCTGAAACTGTCACGGAAGTCCGTAGTTTCTTGGGATTAGCGGGCTATTATAGGCGATTTGTTAAAGATTTTTCAAAGATTGCAGGGCCTTTGACTACTTTAACTCAGAAGAAAACTGTGTTTAATTGGGATGATAAATGTGAAGCTAGTTTCCAGGAGTTGAAAAAGAGACTTACCACTGCACCTATCCTTGCCTTGCCTGAGGGAACCGAGAACTTGGTGATTTATAGTGACGCTTCGAAAGAAGGGTTAGGTTGTGTTTTGATGCAAAATGGTAAAGTCATAGCATATGCCTCTAGGAAATTGAAACCATATGAACTCAATTATCCTACACATGATTTAGAGCTTGCAGCTGTTGTCTTTGCTTTGAAGAAATGGCGGCATTATTTGTGGGGCAACAAATTTGAAATATTTACTGACCATAAAAGTTTGAAATATTTGTTTTCTCAAAAAGATTTGAATATGAGGCAAAGGCGTTGGCTAGAATTGTTAAATGATTATAACTGTACCATTAGCTATTTGCCGGGAAAAGCTAATACTGTTGCAGATGCACTGAGCCGGAAAGCTTCTGTGTCTAGTTTGATAATCAAGGATTGGGAGATTGTGGAAGAACTGTGTTTATGGAAACCGAAAGCTTCTAGATCAGGTATTCAATTTGCTAGTTTACAAATCAAATCTTTATTGCTATCTAGAATCAGAGAAGCGCAACAATCAGATTCTCAGCTGTTGAAGCTTTTAGAGAATTCAAAAGGGGGAGAATCCGACTTTAAGATGCATGATGATGGGCTTCTCAGGTACAGGAATAGAATTTGCATTCCCAGTAATTCGATTGTGAAAGATGAGATTCTTACTGAGGCTCATGCTTCTAAATATACAATTCATCCAGGAAGCACAAAAATGTATAGAGATTTGAAACAGAATTTCTGGTGGAACAACATGAAGAGAGAGATAGCTGAGTATGTAGCTAAATGTTTAACTTGTCAGAAAGTTAAGGCAGAACATCAGAGGCCAGCGGGATTGTTGCAGCCGTTGGAGATTCCGGTCTGGAAATGGGATCAGGTTACTATGGATCTTGTGTCGGATTTACCGAGATCACCACGAGGTAATGATTCGGTGTGGGTTGTAGTAGACAGGTTGACGAAGAGTTCGCATTTTATTGCTACAAAGAAAACAGATTCTCTAGATAAATTGGCTGAGCTTTATGTTGAAAATATTGTGAGACTGCATGGAGTTCCATCTCAGATAGTGTCAGACAGGGATCCCAGGTTTACATCACAGTTCTGGCAGAAGCTACAAAAGGCTTTGGGGACTAATTTGAGTTTTAGTACTGCTTATCACCCGCAGACGGATGGTCAGTCGGAGAGGACTATCAGGATACTGGAGGATATGTTGAGAGCCTGTGTTCTGGATTTTGGCAAGAATTGGGAGAAATATCTGCCTCTAGCAGAGTTCGCTTACAATAACAGTTATCAGGCCACTATTGGCATGGCACCCTACGAGGCACTTTATGGGCGAAAATGTCGGTCTCCGTTGTATTGGGATGAGGTAGGTGAGATAAAAACAGTTGATCCTGCTATTCTTCCGGAGATGGTTAAAATGGTGGATAATGTGAGACTTATAAAGAAGAGGATGCTTACAGCTCAGAGTCGACAGAAGAATTATGCTGATAGACGTCGACGGGACTTAGTATTTTCTAAGGGTGATCATGTTTTCTTGAAAGTCTCTCCGCGAAAAGGTTTGATTCGGCACGGCAAAGGAGGCAAACTTAGTCCTAGATACGTGGGACCATTTGAAATCACTGAGAAGGTTGGAGATTTAGCTTACAGATTGGCCTTACCTCCGAGTTTGGGTCGGATTCATGATGTTTTTCATGTGTCACTGTTGAGAAAGTATAATCCTGATCCGTCGCATATCATTGAGCCGGAGCCGTTGGAAATTGATGAGTCCTTAGCTTATGTTGAGAAGCCTCTTCGAGTAGTTGACCGAAAGATTCAGGAACTTAGGACTAAAAATATTCCTATGGTAAAAGTTCTCTGGGATCATCATGGGGTTGAGGATGCCACTTGGGAGCGAGAAGATCAGATCAGAGAGAAGTATCCGGAGCTCTTTGCCGAATCATGTAAGAATTGCGAGGACGCAATTAGTTTAAGGGGGAGAGGGTGTGACACCCGAGAATTTCACCCTAAATTTATTATAATCGTTGCATACTTATGTGCGCATTTCTACGTGCATCATTTTTCTTGTTTAATTGTTTTTATTGTGGGTCACTATTCATAAAATTTTTGACTGTTTCGAAAGCTTGATTTTAAATTTTTCCTAGGTCACTCGACATTTAAAAGGAGCCAAGAAATTTTCGTTTTGAACTTTCGAGCTTAGGAGTATGCGTTTGAAAAATAATTTCCGTGAGCCTTGAATAGTGTTACGTTAGAATAGTGCTAGTTATTAATTAAAAAAAGCAATTGTAATAGCAATTAGCTTTAATTGATTAAGTTTTTGAGATTAATTAGCTTAGAATATTAAACTTATACTACATATAATAAAACTACCTCATGAAATAAAATAGAAGATAGCACATTAGTCATCAAAACAATTTCAGAAATTCCCTCCATGTCCCTCCTGCTGGCCGTCCACTTCAAGAGAGGAAAAGAGAGATTTTTGCTTCTTCAACCAAGCACTTTGAGCTCTTAGTTTGATCTTGGGAGGTTATTGAGCAACTTAGGACCTTCAACAAAGCTTCTACATCTTCAAAATTGTGAGGGAGTCTTATTTGTTTGAGTTTAAAGTTTGTATGCATATGTTCAATTTTATTGAATTGTCAATTATAGCTATATATCTTGTGTTGAATGCTTCCTATGAGTTATTTAAAGCCTCTAGAGCTAACTTTTGTGGTGTGATAACAAATTTAACGGTTGAATGTTGAGATTGATCAAAGAGACGATGAATAGTGCCTCAAACTAGGGTTTTGAGAAAATTTGATAATTGACTTGAATTGATGCCTCAATTAGGTGCTCTAGACCCTAGGGAAGGTAATTGAAAAGCCACGTTAGGTTGAATCACCCGAATTCGAACTTTAGTGCATAAATAGCTTACTTTAAAAAGGGGGTTTTGCACGTTAGGCAATCCGGGCAAATTTGGGCATCGATTTGGGTATTCTTGAGCTAAGGAAGCACCTTTGGTGCTTTCGTTTCGCGAAATTGGGGTTCGGTTAGTATGGCTATAGTTCAAACCCGTTCAGGGCCTTCCCAAACTTTTGCTTCAAAAATGAGTTTTAGTGACTTTAAAGGGTACCTTTAAGCTTGATTAGGAATATAGAAAGACTAGGGTAGGATTGAGAATCTCGAACTATGCTTAGGAGAAAGAAAGCTCGATTAAAGAAAGGGAAAAGGTAGTTTTTAGCCTTTTTAGTTGCAATTGGAACTTGTTGTGTGTTAGTAGTGCCTTGCATAGAATATTTAGGATGTATTTAAGTTATTTGAGTAGATTATTGGAATTAATTATGTTGATTGTTTTCTTTTGATATCTATTAGTTAATATCTTGCATATATGAGCTTTTATCGTGCATATATGTGAGGGCGGCCTACTTTGTCGTCCCTCTTACGTGTTATGTGATATTATTGCTTGCTTGTGACTTGTATTGGGTTGCGCAACCTATATCGGACATGGTAGCGTCGAGAAACACGGGCGGCATCGGGCTTGCCGTGCTCCCTCGACTACCATGGTGCCTATTCCCTTCTCGCTGAGGCATACTCCACTACCCCAGAGGCGTGGTTCACCTGCTGGGCATGGACCTACCTCGGGAGAAAGGGTCGTAGGATCGGGATACATCCGGAGTATCCCAAGTGTGGTGTTTGGGTTTTGCCGGCATAATCGTGATACTCGTGGTTTGTGGCTCGTGATCGAAGACTTGGAAGTGGAACCGTATCCTTTTTAAAGTGATTAATAGTTGATTTATTGTCTTGATGGTTATGTGTCTTGTATATATGTTTACTTGTGTTGCATATCATATTGCACATTTACATGCTGCATCACCTCCCTCGCTGGGCAACTTTGTTGCTCACTCCTCATCTAAAATGTTTCAGGAGAAGCTGAGGTGAATCCCCAGCTATTAGAGGTAGAAGAAGAGGAAGAAGTTCAAGTAGATCAGAATCAGTGATCTTGTGTGCTGAGGTGGATTTTATGTGCTTCTACGTGGAGTTCTTGTTGTTAATGTATTTTGAGACCATAGAGTCTTGTATATATATGTCTAGTAAGTGTGTATTAAGAGTTTAAGAAAGTTGTTGGATTGTAATAATGAATTCTAGACTTTATTTTCTCTTGCATGCTTGGAGTGTTTGTAAATCTTAATATGGAACTTAGAAGTTTATTGTAATTAACTACTTATAACTGAAACCAACTTATCTCGCATGCTTGTGTGCTTTAGTAGAAAATTGTTACTCCAAGGCTCGGATGGCCTTGTGATTGTGTTTTGGCTTTGGAGTTATTGTGGATAAGTTGTTGCTTTTAGTTCAGATGTCTTGAATAAATGTTTGCAGGTATCAGTTTGTCCTTGGTACAGAGGAGACTCTGTCCGAGTGACGGGTCCGAGCCTGAGTTAGCGTGGGGTTGGGTTCGGGGCGTTACACACAAGGCCGAGAGAAAAGAGGGAGAAAAAGAAAGAGAAAAACTCAAGCTTTTCAATCAATTTTTCAAAGAAAAACATAGTTTTTGTCCGTAGAACTTCGCACCGACTTGGATTCTGCTTGTTGGACACACATAGCACGCATTCCTAGGCTTATATCGCATCAAAGGTGAGAGAAAAATTCTAGATCTCAAAATGTCATTTTTATTTTTTTGCTCATAAATGAAGATTGAACCGTTAGAATTGAAATCTGATGATAGATTATTGCTCCTTGCATGCTAGGGATCGTTATATACTAATACTACAAATTTCTGTCGGATGTAGCATAATTTTTATTTTTCGGGTATTTAATTTTGATTATAATGTTCAAAGTTGAATTAAATGAGTTGTGTTGATCGAAATCGATTGCCGTCGATTTCTCAATACTTGATAATTACGTGTTAGCGCTGTTGTAATGCCGAATTTTCGATTACATTGTTCGTGTGAAAATCCGGAAAATCCAGCCATGACATCTTAGGGTTTTAGTGTTATCGGGCATGATTTGGAGGTGTTATGGTGGATTTCCGAGAGGGCTAATGTAGTAGGTTGAATGGGTGAGTGATATGAACTGATTTGGCAATGTTTGGATTAGTAGATTGTAAGTTATGAATTTTAGAAGTTTAGGTTGTCATTCTTTAATTTCTTTTACGATGCCTTTAGATGGTTGGGTAGAGTTCGAGTGATGAATGGTGAGTTGTTGATGAGTAATTTAGAGTTTAATTATGTATATTATGCATGTCCGGTTAGATGGCCTACTTTGTCATCTAACTACGTTGTTGTTGTTTGAATTGAGGAGTTGCTAGATGTATGATGTTTAATGAGGTTGGTTTAGAACCTCGGAAATCTATTTACTGTCGTTATGCCGCCGAAATTCCGTTGCGTCCTGACTGATCGTAGGAGGGGTCGAGTTGGGGCGTGACATTTAAGTGGTATCAGAGCTCATGTTAGTTGTTAGCCGGGGTATTCTCGGAATGTGGGTAATGGTCTTAGCATGAAATTTGTATGAAAAGAAAGAAAAATGAAATATGTATTGGTATGATTAAATGATTAAGTGATTATGTGATTTAAGTGCTTATGTGATTATGTGATCAATTTGCTTATGTGATGGAAACTTATGTGATTTATGTGCTTTATATGAGTTTGTTGTTTATGTGTTAAAAGTTGTATATAACCTGTTTATGTCCTATAACCTGTGCTAACTCTTTGATTAGTACGATGGCCGGTAGACCGAGGTGTAACGCCCCGATCCCTCACGAGACCGGAGGCTCTAATAACCATGCTATTCTCAACCCAATACCAAACCCGGTCACAAAATTTTAGGGGAAAAACGGACAGAGTTTCCCCTGTACTATGGACATTCTGAAAACCTGTAAATTCTCAAATAAGGTAACTACAAGGTAAACAAACTTTTCATGGCTAAATATTTAAAGATTCACGGCCATCCGAGCCTTGAATCAAACAACAGTTCCATAACCACACAAGCATGCAAAGCAACTAGAAATAGAAATATAAGTTATTACAAGCCATAGAATTACCACTACTACTACATTATCAGACTTCCAGCTTACATATTACTCAAATACATACATGAGCTTTAAGGCCCCAAAATAGATTATACATAGGACAACAAATTCTTCACATAGCAACTAAGGCAACTCCACCAACTGTGCCACCTGAAACATGTTAGCGAGGTATGAGCAACCACTGTTGCCCAGTGAGGGATATAGTCCCAGGGCGTGCAATGCAACAGATAATACAGTTATACAACAATATCACTTAGACAATTTAAGAAGCAATGATAACATAAGTAACCACACATTTAAAAGGATACATTTCACACAATCCCCTATACACCAATCTTCACTGGTCTTCATTCACGATCCACGGACCACGAGCACGATCACGATAAGCCGGCATAACCCCAAACACTCCAGTGGGTGTACTCCGGATGTACCCCGATAATCCTACGACCCAACATCCCCTGGCAATCTCCGGACCAGGCGAATGAGGGACTATGGCACGGAGATTGAATATCCACCGGCAAGCCCTCTGCCGCCCAGCCGATATTCAACACATCCGCCCCTGACACTATGGTTGCGCAACCACGATGCAATGCACTTAACGATGGCAAGTTAATAACAATAATATAAGCATTAACACATATGAGGATCAACAAAGTAGGTTGACCTCGAGGCAATTAGCATAGAAGCAATTATAGAAGCTAATAAGCAGTTTACAAAGGAACATATACAAAGTAAGCATAGAATCATACCAAAAGCTCCAAATCAACTTGAAACCACATATAAACACTTAAGGAGTCATGCCATGGGTTTAGAAGTGTGAGTCAACCGAAATTGCACCTAAACCCCTTTGTTTTTCAAACTATTTCTCTTCCAAACCAAGGTTAATGATTCCATTTTCAAATGAAACTCTCCCAACCTTCTAACTAACCCTCAAGGTACCCTCTCAACTCTCTAACTCATTCAAATGGCTGCGATTACCCCGAAAGCCCCAAATTCCCTCTTATGGCTTTAAACTACACATACGATGTCCGGGCTTCAAACAAAGGATATCAAGGCTTCTATAGCACCTAGGTAGCTTAAGAATACTAGAATTGAAGCCCGAATCCACCCGGATTCGCATTAACCCCGAAAGCCCCAAATTAAAGTCGACTATTTTACATTTTATGCGATTTTAGGACAATGCAAGTGCACGGGGCTATTAGACTACCTTCACTAGTACCTAAGGCATCTATTAGAAGCATTGAATCAAGTTAAAACGCGCGATTTCACAAAACCCTAAAATTCCCGTCACTATTCACCCTAAAAATTAAACTAACGATTCTAACCGTTTGAAAAGCGAAACGATGGCTTAAAAGTGTTCCCTAGCATTCATATACATAGTATAATAGCATAGATAAGCTTTGCAATAGCATTTGATAACATTTTCAACAAATCAAGAAAAATGTAACATTTTAGATATGCATAAAAAGTCATGAAAACCCTCACCAATTGCGCGTAGGAACTCTCGGGAGGCTAGCAAACACCCTAAACTACTTGCTCCTAGCTTGGCTTGGCTTGGCTTGGCTTGAATATTTGATGAGCAAAATCCTCTCATTCTCCTCCTATACTATTCTCGGATTTGCTACAGTGATTTTTCAGCATTTTTTTGTTTTTATTTTTGCTTGTTATGACTTAAGGTGAGTTGTGTGTGTGTTATATAAGCTTAGGTGAGTTATTTAGTTTAAGTGTATGGTCAAATGTGAGTCAAACTAGTTAGAAACAAGTCCTAAGAATAAATTTAATGTTAGCTAATTAAACTCCAAGTTAGTTACGTAACACTATTCATTTGACTACTAAAATCATTTTCTAAATGAGCTCTCCTATCGCCTCTAGCTCAAACGCACATTTTTCCCACTACTTTAACAATTAATATGATTTAATAAAAATACTAATTAACTAATAGAATGCAGTTTAAAAACGGAGTGAATAGTAATTTAAGAAGACAATTAATAAGGCATAGAAAGAGGTGCGCAAATAAAGGATGCAACAGTAATTGAATGCATAGCTAAATTTCGGGCGTCACATCCTCTCCCCCTTAAACTAATTGCGTCCACGCAATTCTTCTTCACAAGAGAACATCTGCATCAACTGAAAACCAACTCTGATTATTCGTCATCAGTTGCTAAGCAAGAATACCATATATGAATTCTCGTGGAAGCTCATTAAGAAATCCCAGTAGTATTGTCTGCGAACCTCACTTAATAAGGCCAAATAAAGGCTCCAATAGAGACGCTACTTCGAAATCCAAATAAGAATCCCGCTGGTACGAATACCATAGAAGAATAGAATCCCAACTAAGAGCGGAGAGAAAATACCAATAAAAGTTCCGAGCAGGAGTATTATAAATAATACCAGATAATAAGGCTAAAAAGAATCCCATATACCAATTCTTCTGAGAGATGCCGACAAAAGAATACCAAATGAATAGCTGATAAGAAAATACCAAGAATATACTCCAGAGAACTGTCATATAGAAACCCCAAAAGAAGCTACTCATTTATGACCGCTAAGCACTGAAGAAGGCCTTAGAAGAATCGCAATAACTGAGCTCCAACTATATCCACCAATTCCCAAATAAAGGCTGATTAATTGCCTCTCATTTCTGCTAATCAACATAATTTGGAAGGCCTGCCACTAATCACCTCTCTTCAGGGGAGGAAGGAGTTTTTTCTTACCATTCGACGGGTTATGTATGCATGCCAAACAATTGCATATGTATAATCATTCTTTAAACTATTACGCAAACATGTTAATAAAAGAGTTTGTGAAACAGTGTAATCATCAAAGTCATTCAAGCACGATAATCAAGTCAAGCATAACACAACTCAATCAAAGACATTCAAATACACACATTACAAGCAACAGTTCAAGCAATTAATAATTCACGAAGTCAATTTGATGCATAACTAGCCACTTTACTTCACTTAGCACACATTTAGCACGTAACACATAATTATATCACATAGGTGCACACATTCAATACAAGACACACAATCAAACATGCAGGCATACACTTTCAAGACACACACTTAGCAAGCACACACGCAAGGGTTACTACCCGACAGGCCGAAGACCCTGTCCCGGCTTAGAGCTAACTAAGCTCTGATACCACCTGTAATGCCCCGATCCCTCACGAGACCGGAGGCTCTAATAACCATGCTATTCTCAACCCAATACCAAACCCGGTCACAAAATTTTAGGGGAAAAACGGACAGAGTTTATCCTGTACTATGGACATTCTGAAAACCTGTAAATTCTCAAATAAGGTAACTACAAGGTAAACAAACTTTTCATGGCTAAATATTTAAAGATTCACGGCCATCCGAGCCTTGAAGCAAACAACAGTTCCATAACCACACAAGTATGCAAAGCAACTAGAAATAGAAATATAAGTTATTACAAGCCATATAATTACCACTACTACTACATTATCAGACTTCCAGCTTACATATTACTCAAATACATAATGAGCTTTAAGGCCCCAAAATAGATTATACATAGGACAACAAATTCTTCACATAGCAACTAAGGCAACTCCACCAACTGTGCCACCTGAAACATGTTAGCGAGGTATGAGCAACCACTGTTGCCCAGTGAGGGATATAGTCCCGGGGCGTGCAATGCAACAGATAATACAGTTATACAACAATATCACTTAGACAATTTAAGAAGCAATGATAACATAAGTAACCACACATTTAAAAGGATACATTTCACACAATCCCCTATACACCAATCTTCACTGGTCTTCATTCACGATCCACGGACCACGAGCACGATCACGATAAGCCGGCATAACCCCAAACACTCCAGTGGGTGTACTCCGGATGTACCCCGATAATCCTACGACCCAACATCCCCTGGAAATATCCGGACCAGGCAAATGAGGGACTAGGGCACGGAGATTGAATATCCACCGGCAAGCCCTCTGCCGCCCAGCCGATATTCAACACATCCGCCCCTGACACTATGGTTGCGCAACCACGATGCAATGCACTTAACGATGGCAAGTTAATAGCAATAATATAAGCATTAACACATATGAGGATCAACAAAGTAGGTTGACCTCGAGGCAATTAGCATAGAAGCAATTATAGAAGCTAATAAGCAGTTTACAAAGGAACATATACAAAGTAAGCATAGAATCATACCAAAAGCTCCAAATCAACTTGAAACCACATATAAACACTTAAGGAGTCATGCCATGGGTTTAGAAGTGTGAGTCAACCGAAATTGCACCTAAACCCCTTTGTTTTTCAAACTATTTCTCTTCCAAACCAAGGTTAATGATTCCATTTTCAAAGGAAACTCTCCCAACCTTCTAACTAACCCTCAAGGTACCCTCTCAACTCTCTAACTCATTCAAATGGCTGCGATTACCCCGAAAGCCCCAAATTCCCTCTTATGGCTTTAAACTACACATACGATGTCCGGGCTTCAAACAAAGGATATCAAGGCTTCTATAGCACCTAGGTAGCTTAAGAATACTAGAATTGAAGCCCGAATCCACCCGGATTCGCATTAACCCCGAAAGCCCCAAATTAAAGTCGACTATTTTACATTTTATGCGATTTTAGGACAATGCAAGTGCACGGGGATATTAGACTACCTTCACTAGTACCTAAGGCATCTATTAGAAGCATTGAATCAAGTTAAAACGCGCGATTTCACAAAACCCTAAAATTCCCGTCACTATTCACCCTAAAAATTAAACTAACGATTCTAACCGTTTGAAAAGCGAAACGATGGCTTAAAAGTGTTCCCTAGCATTCATATACATAGTATAATAGCATAGATAAGCTTTGCAATAGCATTTGATAACATTTTCAACAAATCAAGAAAAATGTAACATTTTAAATATGCATAAAAAGTCATGAAAACCCTCACCAATTGCGCGTAGGAACTCTCGGGAAGCTAGCAAACACCCTAAACTACTTGCTCCTAGCTTGGCTTGGCTTGGCTTGAATATTTGATGAGCAAAATCCTCTCATTCTCCTCCTATACTATTCTCGGATTTGCTACAGTGATTTTTCAGCATTTTTTTGTTTTGATTTTTGCTTGTTATGACTTAAGGTGAGTTGTGTGTGTGTTATATAAGCTTAGGTGAGTTATTTAGTTTAAGTGTATGGTCAAATGTGAGTCAAACTAGTTAGAAACAAGTCCTAAGAATAAATTTAATGTTAGCTAATTAAACTCCAAGTTAGTTACGTAATACTATTCATTTGACTACTAAAATCATTTTCTAAATGAGCTCTCCTATCGCCTCTAGCTCAAACGCACATTTTTCCCACTACTTTAACAATTAATATGATTTAATAAAAATACTAATTAACTAATAGAATGCAGTTTAAAAACGGAGTGAATAGTTATTTAAGAAGACAATTAATAAGGCATAGAAAGAGGTGCGCAAATAAAGGATGCAACAGTAATTGAATGCATGGCTAAATTTCGGGCGTCACACGAGGACTCGTGGTAGGCCCGAGATTGTAGATGAGGTTCCTGGTAATGTGGCACAGGGCAGTGATAGGGGTGATGACAGGTTAGGGTCAGCAATGGATCGGATTGCAGATTTGATGGCTGGGCAGGCCCAGTTGTTAGCAGGTCAGGCTGTTCAGACTCAGGCGTTGCAGGCTCAGATACAGAATGTACAGGGAGGTAATCACGGTCGAGGTACTATGAAGGAGTTTATGGGGTACTATCCTCCTAGATTTCAGGGAGAGCCTGATCATAGGAAGGCCGAGTCGTGGATTAGTAAGTTAGAGAAAATTTTTGATTCTCTCGGGTACACTGATGAGCGGAAGGTGACTTGTGCTGTCTATTTGTTTGATGATGAGGCAGAGGAATAGTGGCGCACTGTGAGAGCTAGTTGGGAGACCCGGGGTGTTCCGTATGTTTGGGATACCTTTCTGACTACTTTTAGGGATAAGTATGTCCCGAGGGTTGCACGGGAGAGGAGAGAGGCTGAGTTCTTGTCCTTGGTGCAGGGGGATTCTACTGTGGCTCAGTATGAGGCTACATTCACTAGGTTGTCCCGGTATGCACCAGAGTTTGTAGCTGTGGAGGAGAGGAAGACCCGTAGGTTTATGTTGGGATTGAGGCTCGAGCTTCAGGATGTAATGGCTCTGAATCGCTATGATATCTTTACTGAGGCTTTTGATGCAGCTTCTAGGTTAGAGAAGAGGAAAGGGGATCAGATTGTCTCCAGTCAGCCTAGTAAGAGGCCGTATCAGCCACAGGGCCAGCAGGTTATATATAGGCCTCCAGTACAACAGGTTGTCTACAGGCCACCAGCCCAGCAGGGTTCTTATAGGCCACAGGGTCAGCAGAGTTACTATCGGCCTCAGTTTCAGCAGAGGCCATATCAGGTTCAGACTCAGTATAGGCCAGCGCAGTCTCAGGGTCAGTACAGGCCTAGTGTGGTGAGACCTCAGCAGCAGGCTGTATCAGCTGCTTCATCAGCTTCTGGTTCTTCTAGGGGCAGTGTTAGTGCCACATCATCGCAGTGTAATTACTGCAAGCGCCCAGGGCATGTGGAGTCCGACTGCAGGGTAAAGGCAGGGACATGTTTGGGTTGTGGTAGCATCGAGCATAGGGCGAAGGATTGCCCTAGATATGCGAGGACTGAGGGTCGGGCAGCGACTCAGGGTTACCAGGGTAGGCCTTCAGGCAGTGTACCACAGCAGCAGCGTGTTCAGGCTCGGGCTTACGCAGTTGATATGGAGGAGATGCCTGAGGAGACTGCAGTTGTGGAAGGTAACTTCCTTATACTTGATCAACTTGTTAAAGTGTTGATTGATTCTGGTGCTACGCATTCTTTCATTACTCCTGCTTGTGTGCAACGTGTTAAATTGCAACCTGAAAGATTGTCTTATGTGGTTGAGATTAGTACCTCTTTGACTGATAAGTATATTACTGGCTTAGTATGTAAGGATTGTATAATACATGTTAAGGGGCATAATTTTCCTTCGGACCTTATCCTATTTCCTATCCGGGGGTATGATGTTATTCTGGGTATGGATTGGCTTTCTAAGTATGATGCCCAGTTGAACTGTAGAACCAAGGTAGTACAGTTTCGTTTGCCAGATCAGCCAGTAGTAGAAGTAGCGGGTAACCGGGGTGCTAAGACAAGTTTTGTTATCTCAGCAACCAAAGCCGTTAAGTTGGTGAGTAAGGGGTGTTCGGGTTATCTAGCTTATTTGATCAACAAGCCATCTGATAAGCTACAGCTTGAGGAAGTCCCTATTATCCAGGAATATCCTAATGTATTTCCCGAGGAGTTGCCAGGATTGCCGCCAGAGAGGGATATAGAGTTTGTGATTAATCTTGTTCCCGGTACTCAACCTATTTCTAAATCGGCGTACCGGATGGCACCAGCTGAGTTGAAGGAGTTGAAGACTCAGTTACAGGTGTTATTGAAGAAAGGATTCATTCAGCAGAATTCTTCACCTTGGGGAGCTCCAGTCTTATTTGTGAAGAAGAAGGATGGTACTTTGAGATTGTGTATTGATTACCATGGTTTGAATCAGGTGACCATCAAGAATAAATATCCTTTGCCACTGATTGATGAGTTGTTTGATCAACTTCAGGGAGCCAAAGTCTATTCTAAATTTGATTTGAGGCAGGGGTATTATCAGCTTCGGATTCGTACGGAGGATGTTCCGAAGTCTGCCTTCAGGACTCGGTACGGGCATCATGAGTTTGTTGTTATGCCCTTTGGATTGACTAATGCACCGGCAGCATTCATGGATTTGATGCATCGAGTCTTTCAGCCATACTTGGACCAGTTCGTGGTGATTTTTATTGATGATATCTTGGTCTATTCTAAATCTGAATCGGAGCACGAGCAACATCTACGGCTTGTATTGGAGAAGTTGCAGGAGCATCAGTTGTTTGCCAAGTTCAGCAAATGTGAATTTTGGCTGCAACGGATTTCTTTTCTTGGCCATGTTATTACACAGAGCGGTATTTCCGTAGATCCTACTAAGATTGAATCGGTGATGTCTTGGAAGCGGCCAGAGAGTGTTACTGATGTCCGTAGTTTTCTTGGCTTGGCGGGTTATTACCGTAGGTTTGTCAAGGACTTCTCAAAGATTGCGGGGCCACTATCTAAGTTGACTCAGAAATGGACTATCTTTAATTGGGATGAGAAGTGTGAGAGTGGATTTCAGGAGTTGAAAAAGAGGTTAACTACCGCTCCAGTACTTGCTCTACCAGAGAGGACCGATAATATGGTCATTTACAGCGATGCATCCAAGGAGGGCTTGGGATGTGTTCTTATGCAGGATGGCCGAGTTATTGTTTATGCTTCTCGAAAGTTGAAGCCTTATGAAGAAAATTATCCGACTCATGATCTTGAGTTGGCAGCAGTTGTCTTTGCACTCAAGAAGTGGCGTCATTATCTGTGGGGAAGTAAGTTTGAAATTTTCACTGATCATAAAAGTCTTAAGTACTTATTCTCATAGAAGGAGTTGAATATGCGCCAGCGGAGGTGGATGGAGCTTCTTGGAGATTATAATTGTTCTATCAATTATCTGCCTGGAAAGGCAAATGTTGTGGCAGATGCTCTCAGTCGGAAGGCTAGTATTTCTTGTTTGGCTGTCAAGAAGTGGGAGGTTCTTGAGGAGTTTAGTTATTGGAGACCAGAGTTCACTCAGGTTGGGGTGATGTGTTCACATCTCCGTATTCAGCCTTTATTATTGTCTCAGATCAGGGAAGCTCAGCAGCTTGATGTTAAACTTCAGAAGATCAAGGATCAAATCGCGGATGATCAGTCTGACTTCAAACTGCATGAGGACGGTATTCTTCGATTTCGGAACAGGGTTTGTGTTCCCGATGAACCGGGCTTGAGGCGAGGTATTCTAGAGGAAGCTCATAATTCTAAATATACTATTCATCCCGGTGGAACCAAGATGTATCGGGATCTGAAGCAACATTTCTGGTGGAACAACATGAAGAGGGAGGTTGCTCAGTTTGTATCTAGATGTTTGACTTGTCAGAGAGTGAAAGCCGAGCATCAACGACCTGCAGGTTTGCTTCAGCCGTTGGCTATACCAGAGTGGAAATGGGAACATATTACGATGGACTTCGTCACTGGTTTGCCTAGATCACCGAGGGGTAATAATGCAGTTTGGGTTGTCGTGGATCGTTTGACGAAGACAGCTCATTTTATTGCAATGAGGATGGGAGATGAGGTTACAAAGTTGACGGACCTCTATCTGGATCAGATTGTTAGACTTCACGGTATTCCATCTAGTATTGTCTCTGATCGAGATCCTCGATTTACTTCTCGTTTGTGGGAGAAACTTCAGGAGACCTTAGGTACTCAGTTGAACTTCAGTACAGCGTATCATCCACAGACCGACGGTCAGTCTGAGCGGACTATTCAGATTCTGGAAGATATGCTTAGGGCTTGTGTTCTGGACTTTGGGAAGAACTGGGAGAAACATCTACCACTTGCCGAGTTTGCCTATAACAATAGTTATCAAGCTACTATTGGGATGGCACCTTTCGCAGCTCTTTACGGTCGTAAGTGCCGTTCACCTTTATATTGGGACGAGGTAGGAGAGATGGAGACTGTTGATCCGACTATTATGCCAGAACTTCTTGAGAAGATTGAGAATGTTCAGTTGATCAGGCAGAGAATGCTTACGGCGCAGAGTAGATTCAAGAGTTATGCTGATAAGCGTCGTCGAGACTTGGAGTTTGCAGCCGGAGATCGGGTTTTCTTGAGATTGTCTCCTCGAAAGGGGTTTGCTCGTTATGGTAAAGGTGGAAAGCTGAGTCCGAGATTTGTTGGGCCGTTTGAGATTACTGGCAGGGTTGGTAAGTTGGCATATCGGTTGGCTTTACTGGAGAACTTCTCTAATGTCCACGATGTATTTCACGTGTCTAATTTGCGGAAATATAATCCGGATCCTTCTCATATTCTTGAGCCAGAGCCGTTACAGCTTCGAGAGAATTTGACTTATGACGAGCGTCCGATTCGTATTCTAGATCAGATGGACCGAGAGTTGAGGTCGAAGAGGATTCCGATGGTTAAGGTGTTGTGGAAGCATCACGGCATTGAGGAAGCTACATGGGAGAGACGAGATCAGATGCAGCAGCAATACCCAGATCTATTCCGTACATCAAGTAAGAATTTCGAGGACGAAATTTCTATAAGGAGGGGAGAATGTGAAACCCCACTTTTCCTGCTTATCTCGTTTTACGTGCTATACCTCGTTTTGCGTGCATATGTTCTGTTTATGTGCTATAGGACCTAGAAAGTTATAATTTTGATGTCAATACTCCTAATACGTGCTAAATGTGCATTCATGAAATTTTCATCAAAAACGGAGTCAGAAATTTTATCGTCAATTTTTAGTGAATAGTATTTTCGAAACACGTCCGCTAAAATTTTGAAACTGGTCTTTTTAACCCTTCTAGACCTAGTTCACGGACTTTAATAGACCTGCGTTTGATGAAAACGGTTTTAAAATCGGCTTAAGAATTTATTAGGGTTTTTACACCGACTTTTGCGAAAATCGAGTTTTAAGCCGACTCGGGTGAAATTGTTGGATTGTAAAACTTCTTGTCACCTAAAAATAATCCACTTGAGATATCTTGGGGGTTGCATAATTATTTTTAACTTGGTGAGCAATAAAATGCAATTAAAGTCATTAAAAACACAAAAATACTAATTAAAATTAACTTTGACTTTGCATTTTTTTAATTGACCAAGCTTTTAAATACTCCTTGTCATCAACACACACTCACACAACACAAAACACACTCCACAAACACACACAAGGCCGAGAGAAAAGAGGGAGAAAAAGAAAGAGAAAAACTCAAGCTTTTCAATCAATTTTTCAAAGAAAAACCTAGTTTTTGTCCGTAGAACTTCGCACCGACTTGGATTCTGCTTGTTGGGCACGCATAGAACGCATTCCTAGGCTTATATCGCATCAAAGGTGAGAGAAAAATTCTAGATCTCAAAATGTCATTTTTATGTTTTTGCTCATAAATGAAGATTGAACCGTTAGAATTGAAATCTGATGATATATTATTGCTCCTTGCATGCTAGGGATCGTTATATACTAATACTACGAATTTCTGTCGGATGTAGCATAATTTTTATTTTCCGGGTATTTAATTTTGATTAGAATGTTCAAAGTTGAATTAAATGAGTTGTGTTGATCGAAATCGATTGCCGTCGATTTCTAAATACTTGATAATTACGTGTTAGCGCTGTTGTAATGCCGAATTTTCGATTACATTGTTCGTGTGAAAATCCGGAAAATCCAGCCATGACATCTTAGGGTTTTAGGGTTATCGGGCATGATTTGGAGGTGTTATGGTGGATTTCCGAGAGGGCTAATGTAGTAGGTTGAATGGGTGAGTGATAGGAACTGATTTGGCAATGTTTGGATTAGTAGATTGTAAGTTATGAATTTTAGAAGTTTAGGTTGTCATTCTTTAATTTCTTGAACGATGCCTTTAGATGGTTGGGTAGAGTTCGAGTGATGAATGGTGAGTTGTTGATGAGTAATTTAGAGTTTAATTATGTATATTATGCATGTCCGGTTAGATGGCCTACTTTGTCATCTAACTACGTTGTTGTTGTTTGAATTGAGGAGTTGCTAGATGTATGATGTTTAATGAGGTTGGTTTAGAACCTCGGAAATCTATTTACTGTCGTTATGCCGCCGAAATTCCGTTGCGTCCTGACTGATCGTAGGAGGGGTCGAGTTGGGGCGTGACAAGCAATGTTTTACAAAATACATCTTTTTTTCCGCTAAGAATTATTACTGATCCCAATTAATTCACCAATTGGATTATTGGAGTTATCGGATTATTAGTCTATGATTTATCTTTTTAACTGTAGGGATTCTTTTGGGAGCAATATGGGCTAACGAAGCATGGGGATCCTATTGGAATTGGGACCCAAAGGAAACTTGGGCATTCATTACTTGGATCGTATTCGCGATTTATTTACATACTCGAACAAATATAAATTTGCAGGGGGCAAATTCCGCAATTGTGGCGTCTATAGGCTTTCTTATAATTTGGATATGCTATTTTGGGGTCAATCTATTAGGAATAGGGCTACATAGTTATGGTTCATTTGCATTAACATCTAATTAAATTCAAGAAGGTCCTTACGAATACAATAGAGTACAGCACACATAAAAAACTTTGTGTAAACTGGCACAAACCGTGTGAATCAATACAATATTTGATTCACACGGTTCTCAACCATATGGGATTCAAATTCCATTTTTTTACTTAATTTAAGATAAGAGAAAAAGCCTTATTCTTTCATTGTACAATGAAAATTTTAAAAAATCATAGGATTTTTTATAGATAGTTTTATTCATGAAAACAAAACTATCTATAAAAAGAATTAGATAGAATAACTTCGACCTTGTCAACCGATAGTGAAAGAACGAAATTCGGGTACATACCAATCCCTATTACGGGTAAAAAGATACAGATCAAAAGAAATAACTCTCGCAGTCCAGAATCAAAAAAATAAGAGTTTGGGGCATTAAAAAGTTTGTATCCATAGAACATCTGGCGTAACATAGATAATGAATAAATAGGAGTTAATATCATTCCAATTGCCATTACAAAAGTAATTAGTATTTTTGGCATTAAAATATATTTTTGGCTAGTAATTATTCCAAAAAATACTATCAATTGAGCAACAAAACCACTCATACTTGGTAATGCAAGGGAAGCCATCGAAAAGCTACTGAACATCGTGAATATTTTTGGTAGGGGGATAGCTATTCCGCCCATTCCGTCAAGATAAACAAGACGTATTCTATCATACGTTGTTCCTGTCAAGAAAAAAAGTGCAGCACCAATAAATCCATGAGAGATTATTTGTAAAAGGGCTTCATTCAGCCCTGTATCTGTTATAGAACCAATTCCTATAATTATGAAACCCATATGGGATACAGAGGAATAGGCTATTCTTTTTTTTAAATTGTGTTGGCCAAGAGATATTGAAGCTGCATAGATTATTTGCATGGTACCTACTATTACCAACCAAGGAAAAAATATAGAATGGGCGTGAGGTAATAGTTCCATATTGATATGAACTAACCCATAAGCTCCCATTTTTAATAAGATTCCCGCTAGAAGCATACAAGTACTATAATGTGCTTCTCCATGGGTATCTGGTAACCATGTATGTAGGGGTATAATTGGCAATTTGACAGCAAAACCAATAAAAAAATCAAATATAAAATATTATTTCTAAAGCCACAGGATACGACTGATTAACTGACGTTTCAAAATTTAATGTTGGCTCATTAGAACCATATAAACTGATACCCAGAACCCCCATTAAGAGAAAAACAGAACCTCCTGCCGTGTACAAAATAAATTTTGTAGCTAAGTACATACGTTTCTTTCCTCCCCACATGGATAGAAGTAAATAAACATGAATTAATTCTAACTCCCACATGATGAAAAAAAAGTAAAAGGTCCCGAGAAGAAAATGATCCTATTTGACCGTTGTACATTGCTAACATCAGGAAATAGAATAATCGAGAATCCTGAGTAACTGGCCGAGCCACTAAAGTAGCTAAAGTAGTGATGAATCCCGTCAGTAAAATGGGTCCTATAGAAATCCCATCTATTCCTAATCTCCAATGGAAATCAAAAAATTGATTCATTTTAAATCCTCTACTAGTTGGATTAATGGATCATCCGATTGGAAATGATAACAGAAAGCATAGGTCGTTAGAAGGAGTTCCAAAATACATTTACATATTGTATACCATCTAATTACCCTATTCCCTCTATGGGGAAAAAATAAAATTAGGGAACTCGCAAATATTGGCAAAACTACAATTATTGTTAACCAAGGAAAATCATTTGTAGTAAAGACAAGATACATTTGGACCAGAAAAACCCGTGCTCAAATTTGTTTGATTTTCGAGCACAGGTTTTGTCGGTAAAAAAAAAATAGAATGGATTCAAGTAGAGTTTTCTGGAACATATCAATAATCTAGACCCATATTGCGAGTTGTTTTATGCCATAAATAAACTTGAACACTCAAGAAATCCGTTGGACAGGCAGATTCACATCTCTTACAACCAACACAGTCCTCCGTTCTTGGAGCAGAAGCAATTTGCTTCGCTTTACATCCGTCCCAATGTATCATTTCTAATACATCGGTAGGGTAGGCCCGGACACATTGAGTACATCCTATACATGTATCATAAATCTTTACTGAATGTGACATTGGATCTATACATTTTTTAACATCATAAATTTTCGATCTAGTAAGTTTAGAAACGAATCATATATTTAGATACCAGATGAATCAATGAATTATCAAAATTTTTCTAATCAATCTACTTCTGAATTGGTTTATGAGAAAGAACCAAAATACTTTGATTTCTTATGTTTTAGCAAACACAATCATACGTTACATAGTAAACATGCTAATTCGAATTAATTTATGAATATTAGAATTTATATGATTAATACTATTTATTCAACAAATTCGACTGATTGATATGAGTTGATATTCTATTACGATAAATTGATGAAACAATAGCCGGTCCAATAGCTGCTTCAGCGACTGCAATAGCTATAACAAAAATTGAGAAAATGTCTCATTTTAATTGACGATTATAAAAAAAATCAGAAAATGTTACAAAATTGATATTAACTACATTCAATATAAGTTCAAGGCACATAAGGGCTCTAACATATTTTGACTTGTGATCAATCCATAGATTCCAATAGAAAATAAATAGGCACTCAAAACAAGTACATGTTTGAGTATCATTAACCAACTCTTTATCAATCTCAATTCATTTCAATATGAACAACAATTCAACCGATTCGATTGACTAGCATATAACAAGTATGGAACAAGGGAATGTATTGGTAATAGATCGCCCTAAAGCATTTCTATTTTATCCAGGAATTCAAATAGAATTGAAGGAAAATGCATGTGATAACCCATAACAAAGTTTGATTTGAAATCCTAGTTTTCATTTAAAAAGTTATTATTGATGAGCTACAGCAATTGCACCTATTAAAGCAACTAAAAGAATTATTGAAATGAATTCAAATGGAAGAAAAAAATCTGTTGATAAATGAATTCCAATTTGTTGACTATTACTTATCAAATCTTTCTCTATAATCTGGTTTTATTTTGTAGTCCAAATAATCCCGTACCATGACATATCTAGAATAGTAGTAATTAGTGAAATAAAAAGACTTGTACAAACCATCGAAGTAACTCCATCCCCAACGGTCCAAAGATGAAAATCTTTGTAATATTCTGAACCATTCATGAACATCACAACAAAAATGATTAAAACATTTATAGCTCCGACGTAAATAAGGAGCTGCGCGGCAGCTACAAAATAGGAGTTCGATAGAATATAGAATAAGGATATACAAACAAGAACCAACCCCAACGAAAAGGCATAATAAATTGGATTGGGAAGTAATACTAATCCTAGACCTCCTAATATAAGACCCGATCCCAGAAAGACTAAAAGAAAATCATGTATTGGTCTAGGTAAATCCATTTATTTTATAGAAAAAAATATATAAATTGAAATATTTCATGACTTTATTGATCTGACCAGGAAAAAGAAGTTACTCTATTTTTTTATGATATTTTTTAATTGTTAATTGAATCAAATTTGAATGAGTGTCGATTGATGTAGATAGAGTTATTGGACCGCTCTCATTCTCTATTCGAAAGAGTAGTTTGAAACTATATATTTGGGAATCATTACTATAAATCTAGAAATATATTTTCAATCCAAATTAAGTTACGATTCTCACCAATCAATTAAAAGTATTGACCAAGCAAAAACTTCATTCTTTTAGATTCAAACTGAACCTTAGTAATTGGGAATTTTTTTGAATCAAAGGGTTTATCTATTTTTTATTTGAGGTGAATTCGAAATTGTTCGAACTGTGTAATCGTCAATTACTAACATCAGTAACCGACCCAAGGCAATTTGATTATAATTCAATTCCTGACGATCATAAGTAGAAAGTTCGTATTCTTTAGTCATTGATAAACAATTTGTTGGACAATACTCAACACAATTACCACAAAATATACATACCCCAAAATCAATACTGTAATTAAGCAATTGTTTCTTTCGAATATCTGTTTCCAATTTCCAATCAACAATGAGTAGATCTATAGGACATACATGAACACATACTTTGCAAGCAATGCATTTATCAAATTCAAAGTGGATTCGGCCTCGGAAACATTCCGATGCAATCAATTTTTCATAGGGGTATTGAATAGTTACTGGTAAACGATTCGCGTAGGACAAGGTAATCATGAAACCTTGACCAATGTACCTGGCTTCTCGTATTGTTTGTTGACCATAATTCATGAACTCAGTTACCATAGGGAACATATAATGAATATCTATAAATAAAAATTATGCTTGTTTCTTTCTCTTGTTTGAGACAAGTCGTGAATATTATTGTAGTCCTTTACAGTGAAAGAAGTTGGGACAAAGTTGTTAATAATAGATTACCTAAAGAAATAGGTAAAAGAAATTTCCATCCAAGATTTAATAGTTGGTCCATTCTTAGCCTCGGTAAAGTCCATCTTGTTGCAATAGGAATGAACAAGAACAAATAAGTTTTAGATAATGTAATAAAGATACCGATTATTGTTCCAAAGACTTTACCCGCTTTATTTATGCCAAAAAGTTCAGGAACTAATATATACGGAATAGAAAAATTCCAACCCCCCAAGTAAAGAACTGTTACAAATAATGAACAAACCAGTAGATTCAAATACGAAGCAACGTAAAATAAACCAAATTTGATACCGGAATATTCGGTTTGATAACCTGCTACTAATTCTTCTTTTGCTTCTAGTAAATCAAAAGGTAATCTCTCACACTCGGCCAGAGAAGAAATTAGAAAAATGATAAACCCTATAGGTTGACGCCACAAATTCCACCCCCAAAAACCATATTTTGACTATGCTTCAACTATATCAACTGTACTTGAACTGTTAGATAATTCTAGTCGATGATAACATCACTGCTGCTATCACTATTTAAGAACCGTACATGAGACTTTCACCTCATACAGCTCCTCAGATGTCACAAATAAATCTAAGGACCTTTTGCTATTATTTAATCTTGATATTGGGTAGGATAGATGTGATACCCCAAACCCAGCACGCATTTAATGGCATTTAACTGCATTTAATTAAGTGTATAATTAGTTAAATCATTCATTTCTAGCATTATTTTCATAATTCTTCCAAATAATCTGGAAATAGCTAAATTAATTATTTTTAAATGAATATTGATTATTTTAATAATCAGTTTTATTTTCTTGTATTTAATTACTTAGTTTTCAACTAAAAGGGAAAAATGACTATGAGCCCGGAGTGAATTTTAAACTAATTCACTTTTCAAAAAAATTATATTTTTATGAAATTGCGTATCATTCTAATAGTGATCGTTTATTGACCATTTGATCGTAGTGTATCGAAAACGAGAGTTAGAGAAATATTTCTCGGATTTAATGAATAGTGCTTCTAGCTTAATTTAGTTAGTTTTAGTTGTTTTTCATCTAATTGCATTGTTTTAACTAGGAATAGAATAAATGCCATCAAAATAGCTTATTTGACCATGTTAAATTAGGATTTTGACCTTGCAAAAAGACCAAAATTCCCTTGAGCCTTTGTCATCTTTTAAATAAGCAAAACAAAGCAAAATTGACATAAAAAACAATTCCCTAAATTCCCCCCAAGTCCCCCCCATGGCCGAAGGTTCAAGGGAAAAGAAAAAAAAATTATTTTGCATTTTTTCTTGCACAATCTTGCGTGGAATTTCTCGGGGATCATGGCTCAGGTCCTTGCAAGGCTTCCACTTCAATCTCTGTGAGGGTTTTCACGTTTTTGTGCATTTTTATTCGAATTTGATTTTTGATTCAATTTCTTAGATTTGATATTTAATGCGTTATAATGCCTGAAATTGCTTGGAATTGTCTCTTTAGGGATCGTAGAGTATTGCCTGTTAGTTATTTAGCAATTTTTACGGCCATAAACGCAAATTGAAACTGGGAAATAATAATCAATAGTGTTTTTAAATAGTAAAACCCTAGATTTTTGGATTTTTGATTCGAATTGCGATTTCTTGATTTGGATAGGTGCCATTAATGTTAGAAAGATAAAATGTGCAATAAAAATGGACTGACCTTTGTTAAAATTAGAAATTAGACAAAAAAATGAAAAGGGGCCGTTTGACCAAGTGTTGACCGTGCTCGAATTGAGTTGGGGGTTTTGCTATTGAGGGCATGGAAGAACTTTTGGCACTGTTGTGGCATTGATTGAGCAACCGGTTAGCATAGCTGTAGTTCAAACGCAGTAGGTAGACTTTCGGGCTTCGGGTGAGAAAGTGAAGTTTTGTGACATAGAAACGTGTCTTGTAGTGCCTAGGTGAAGGTAGTGAAATCGGTTTCTTAATCCCGTAGCTCGTTTGCTCATAATTGCCTTTGGAAGTTAGAGATTAAATAGTAATATTTGTCGTTTTCGTGTTTGAACTGCTATTACGTGTTTAATTGATGTTCTTGTTGATGTTAATGATAATCATGCTTGAAAAGTTAATTGAATGCTAATATTGATTGTAAATGTTTGATATCTTGTATATTTGCCACTAATCTGCACTTTCGTGTTATCGCTCGTTTATTGCTTATATATAGTATTGCATTGCATAGTGTCAGGCGTGTGAGTGATGAGCCTCTCTGGGCAGTCTCAGGCTGTCAGGGTTGGTTTGCTCTAGCTCCGTGTCCTATTCCCAATCTCGCTAGGGGTGCCTCCCAGGGAGATTTGGGTCGTAGATGTGTCGGGGTACATCCGGAGTACACCCAGTGGATGTTATAAGGTGGTTACGCGCTTATTGTCATCATTGTCAATATCAAGCTCGAGATTGATGTATTGCTCGTGAAATAGTACATTGCTCGTATGAGTGAACTATAGCCTTCAAAGTGTGGTATAGCTTTGACTGGTTGTGTTAATGCCTTCTTTAATTGTTATTGTATTGTTGATTATATTGATTGTTGTTCTTATTTGATATATTGCTTAACTGTTTTATTTGCATTGCACGACTTTCTTTCTTTCCACCTCGATATCTGTTTCGCCCTCACTGAGTATACGTGTTGTGTATACTCACTCCTCACCACCATATTTCAAGAAAATGCAGTGTTAGCTGGCAAGTTCGTGGTTATGTGATAGATCGTACTTGAAGAGTTGTCTTGCGTGTTATGTAGCTGAGTGGTAGAAAGATGCAAAGATGTATGTTTTCATGTATTGTATATATTTAGTGTTAAAAGGAATGTAATTTAAGTTTAACTAAGTTATTGAAGTGGTATGATAAGTTAGTTTGTGTATTTAGTTAGTATAGTTTAACTTCAATGCATATATGTAATTGTCTAAAGGAAAAGAGTTAGAATAGTCTGGGTACTTGGAAATATATATATACTTGTTATGTTTAATTGTTGAGAACCGAGGCTCGGATGGCCTTGAGGAATTGTGAATGGTTGGACACAGTACTGGTCTACTTATATGCTGTCGCAGGTTTCCATTTTGCCTAGAAACTGGAGAGACTCCGTCCATTTTTCCTAAATTTTATGCTCGGGTTTGGAATTAGGTTGCGATTAGATTGATTAATAGAACTTCCGGTCTCGAGAGGGATCAGGGTGTTACAAGTGGTATCAGAGCTTGTTTAGCTCATAAGCCAAGACAGGGTCCTCGGTATGTTGGGTAGTAACCCTTGGTTGTATGCTTGTTATGTGTGTCTTGAAAGTGTGTGCCCGGATGTGAGATTGTGTGTCTTGACTTGAATATGTGTACCTATGTGATATAGTTCTTTGATATGTGATAAAGGTGTGTTACGTGAAATGAAGTGACTACTCGTGTATCGAATTGGCATCGTGAATCGAATCGACCTCGTGAATTGTTATTTGCTTGAAGTATTGCTTGTAATGTGTGTATTGGAATGTCTTGAATTGGTTGTGCCGTGATTTAAATTGATTATGTTGTGCTTGACTTGATTGTCGTGCTTGAGTGACTTTGTTGAATAAACTGTTTCACAAACATGCTTGCATAATAGATTAAGGCATATATGTATAAATGTGATATCTTGGCATTCATACATGTCCTGTTGAAATGGTAAGAAAGACTTCTTCCTTCCCCTGAAGAGAGGTGATTGGTAGCAGGCCTCCAAGTTATATGGATTGACGGGAATGAGCAGTATTTGACTAGCCTTTATTTGGGTGTTGGTGTTTGCTTTTGGAGCTCGGTTATTGGCGAATCTCTAAGATCCTCCTCTGTGCTTAACAGTTCTGAAAGAGTAACTTTCTTTTGGGGTTCTATTTGGTTGTTCTCTGGAGCATTCTTTGGTTTTCTTATTGGGTATTCTTTGGAAACTTCTGTTGGCACTTCTGTTGGCACTTCTTGGTAGACTTGGCTATTGGGGTTTCAATCGGACTTACTGCATGGTATTACCTATGGCATATGTGTCTCGATCTTTATTGGTGTGTTACTGGCATCCCTTATTGGAAATTCTTCAATGGCATTCTATAGAATTCTTAGTGGCCATTTATCTATTACTTACTTATTGGGCAATCCTTGGTACTTCTTACTGGAGCATTGTTTCGGGTATTTTCTTTAGTGTTCCTCTGTAGGTTTGATATTTGGAATTCCTATCAAACTTATTGTATAGTACTACTTACGGTATTCTTTGGAATTCTTAGTGGGCATTCTACTAGTATTTTCCTTGTTGGAACTTATTGGAAGTCCTACACTTGGAATCTTGTTCAGACTTATTATCTCATATTGCTTACGGTATGCTGTGGAATACTTTGGGCTTTCTTGGTGGTAAGTTGTATAAAGTTTGCACTCGGCAAATGATGATGAGGTCTTGGAGTTTGGTCTTATATGTGATGCATCTACTCTGGCTATCCTTTGACTTCCTATTTGGTACTTGTTGGACTTCTATTAGGGATTCATATATAGGATATTCCTTCAGTATTCTTCTTGTCAATAATATGTGGCATTGATAATATGTACAGTATCCCTGCTTCAGTCTCTAGTTGGTATTTTCTCGGCATTCTTGGTTGGGATTTCTATTTGGGTTTTCCTACGAGTATCTTATTCAGTGTCTTGCTCAGCAACCAATGAAGAGTGGTCAGAGTTGGATTTCTGATGATGTTGAGTCCTATTGGAAGAAGAATTGCGAGGACGCAATTGTTTTAAGGGGGGAAGGATGTGATACCCCGAACCCGGCACACATTTAATGGCATTTAACTGCATTTAATTAAGTGTTTAATTAGTTAAATTATTCATTTCTAGCATTATGTCCATAATTCTTCCGAATAATCTGGAAATAGCTAAATTAATTATTTTTAAATGAATATTGATAATTTTGATTATTTTAATAATCGGTTTTATTTTCTTGTATTTAATTACTTAGTTTTCAACTAAAAGGAAAAAATGGCTCCGAGCCCGAAGTGAATTTTAAACTAAATCACTTTTCAAAAAAATTATATTTTTATGAAATTGCATATCATTCTAATAGTGATTGTTTATTGACCGTTTGATCGTAGCATATCGAAAACGAGAGTTAGAGAAATATTTCTCGGATTTAGTGAATAGTGTTTCTAGCTTAATTTAGTTAGTTTTAGTTGTTTTTCATCTAATTGCATTGTTTTAACTAGGAATAGAATAAATGCCATCAAAATAGCTTATTTGACCATGTTAAATTAGGATTTTGACCTTGCAAAAAGACCAAAATGCCCTTGAGCCTTTGTCATCTTTTAAATAAGCAAAATTGACACAAAAAAAACAATTCCCTAAATTCCCCCAAGTCCCTCCATGGCCGAAGGTTCAAGGGAAAAGAAAAAAAATTGTTTTGCATTTTTTCTTGCACAATCTTGTGTGGAATTGCTCGGGGATTGTGGCTCGGGTCCTTGCAAGGCTTCCACTTCAATCTCTGTGAGGGTTTTCACGTTTTTGTGCATTTTTATTCGAATTTGATTTTTGATTCAATTTCTTAGATTTGATATTTAATGCGTTATAATGCCTAAAATTGCTTGGAATTGTCTCTTTAGGGATCGTAGAGCATTGCTTGTTAGTTATTTAGCAATTTTTACGACTAGAAACGCAAATTGAAATTGGGGAAGAACAATGAATAGTATTTTTGAATAGTAAAACCCTAGATTTTCATATTTTTTATCCGAATTGTAATTTCTTGATTTGGATAGGTGTCATTAATGTTAGAAAGATAAAATGTGCAATGAAAATGGAATGACCTTTGTTAAAATTGGAAATTAGACAAAGAAATGAAAAGGGGCCGTTTGACCAAGTGTTGATCGTGCTCGAATTGAGTTGGGGGTTTTGCTATTGAGGGCATGGAAGCACTTTTGGCGCTGTTGTGGCATTGATTGAGCAACTTGTTAACATAGCTGTAGTTCAAACGCAGTAGGTAGACTTTCGGGCTACGGGTGAGAAAGTGAAGTTTCGTGACATAGAAACGTGCCTTGTAGTGCCTAGGTGAAGGTAGTGAAATCGGTTTCTTAATCCCGTGGCTCGTTTGGTCGTAATTACCTTTGGAAGTTAGAGATTGAATAGGGATATTTGTCGTTTTCGTGTTTGAACTGCTATTACGTGTTTAATTGATGTTCTTGTTGATGTTAATGATAATCATGCTTGAAAAGTTAATTGAATGCTAATATTGATTGTAAATGTTTGATATCTTGTATATCGCCACTAATCTGCACTTTCGTGCTATCGCTCATTTATTGCTTGTATCTCGTATTGCATTGCATAGTGTCATGCGTGTGAGTGATGAGCCTCTCTGGGCAGTCTTAGGCTGCTAGGGTTGGCTTGTTCTAGCTCCGTGTCCTATTCCCATTCTCGCTAGGGGTGCCGCTATGAGAGATTTGGGTCGTAGATGTGTCGGGGTACATCCGGAGTACACCTAGTGGATGTTATAAGATGGTTGCGCGCTTATTGTCATCGTTGTCAACATCAAGCTCGAGATTGATGTATTGCTCGTGAAATGGTACATTGCTCGTATGAGTGAACCATATCCTTCAAAGTGTTATATAGCTTTGACTGGTTGTGTTAATGCCTTCTTTAATTGTTATTGTATTGTTGATTATATTGATTGTTGTTCTTATTTGATATATTGCTTAACTGTCTTATTTGCATTGCACGACTTTCTTTCTCTCCACCTTGATATATGTTTCGCCCTCACTGAGTATACGTGTTGTGTATACTCACTCCTCACCACCATATTTTTGGAAAATGCGGTGTTAGCTGGCAAGTTCGTGGTTATGTGATAGATCGTACTTGAAGAGTTGTCTTGCGTGTTATGTGGCTGAGTGGTAGAAAGATGCAAAGATGTATGTTTTCATGTATTGTATGTATTTAGTGTTAAAAGGAATGTAATTTAAGTTTAACTAGGTTATTGAAGTGGTATGATAAGTTAGTTTATGTATTCAGTTAGTATAGTTTAACTTCAATGCATATATGTAATTGTCTAAAGGAAAAGAGTTAGAATAGTCTGGGTACTTGGAAATATATATATACTTGTTGTGTTTAATTGTTGAGAACCGAGGCTCGGATGGCTTTGAGGAATTGTGAATGGTTGGACACGGTACTGGTCCACTTATATGCTGTCGCAGGTTTACATTTTGCCTAGAAACAGGGGAGACTCCGTCCGTTTTTCCTAAATTTTATGCCCGGGTTAGCAATTGGGTTGTGATTAGATTGATTAATAGAACTTCCGGTCTCGAGAGGGATCGGGGTGTTACAATAGATAGAGTCAAAATCCATCATAAGGTTCCGAATTAGACCAATGGAATTATGTTTGCTATATTTATAATAAAAATAGTGCTTCTGAATTGATCTTATCCTTTAAGAATTTGGATTTTTCTTTTTTGATTAATAACTTAATCCTTGAATAAAATACTTTTTGTAGCAATATCACATAGATATTTCAACCTATCGTTTTCGATTCCGAAAAAGAATTAGACACGATATTAGTTCAATTCATGAAGAATCGGAATAATTCTATCTCTCTAAATCAAAATATGCATCTAGGAAAGAAAGAATAAGATCTTTTTTTTTTCAATTCTATTCTTTCTATTTTATTTCGTTTCTATTCTCCTTTCTATAAAAAAAAGGAACTTTAACAAAAGTAAAAGATTACTTCGTTCTTGATAGTTATTTACTTAATCGGTGGATAGGAGCATACTTTGGATCGGAATCGTGGGGAGTACTTCTTGATCATTTCTACTAACTTAAAGTCCCAATTCGAATTCCTTTTCTATACAGAAATATCCTGTTGGATAACTTCCATAATCTCCATTACTAATCATTTGTGTATCTTGGTCTTCCTAACCATCCACTTAATTTTGCTCAACCTCCCGTTATAGTCATACATCTATGGTAATAGATAGTAAAAACCCCATATGGTTAATTTGACGCCCGTGATTCTACCGTACACATTTTTAAATGTTGCATCCATTAATTGCGCATTAAATTCTGTGCTTTACCTGTTGTCTTTCTTGGTCACTATTCATTCCATTTTTAAACTGAATTATATTAGTGAGTTAGCATTTTTATTAAATCATATTAATTGTTAAAGGAATGGAAAAAAATGTGCAATTGAGCTAGGAGCGATAGGAGCACTCGTTTAGAAAATGTTTTAATGGTTCAATGAATAGTGTTACGTAACATAACTTAGTAATTTAATTAGCTAGCATATATTCTTTACCTTAGGCTCGTTTTAAGGTTATCAACGTTCATTTTAGTGAACCACTAAGCACCTAACTTGACCCCATTTAATATATATGCTCATACAACACCACCTAGCTCATAACTTAACAAAACACAAAAAAAAAAGAAAAAAAAAAGAGAAGATGCAGGAATTACTGTAGCAAATCCAATAATAGCATAGGAGGAGAAATAGAGATTTTTGCTCAACAAATCTTCAAGCCAAGCCAAGCCAAGCTAGGAGCAAGTAGTTTACGGTGTTTGCTAGCCTCCTGAGAGTTTCTACGCGCATTGGTGAGGGATTTCACGGCTTATTTTCGCATTTTAAAATAGTTGCTATTTTTTTGATTTGTTGAAAATGTGACCAAATGCTATTGTATTGATTATCTATGCTATTATACCTTGTTTATAAGTGCTAGAGAACATATTTGAGCCATTGTTTCGCTTTTTAAACGGTTAGAATCGTTAGTTTGATTTATGAGGTGAATAGTGACATTTTTCTAGGGTTTTGTGTAATTGCACATATTGGCTTGATTCAACACTCCTAATAGATGCCTTAGGTGCTAATGAAGGTAGTCTAATAGCCACGTGCACTTGAATTGCTCTAATATCGCATAAAACGTAAAATAGTCGACTTTAATAAAGGGGTTTCGGGGTTAAGGAGAATCCGGGTGGATTCGGGCTTTACTTTTAGTATTCTTAGGCTACCTAGGTGCTATAGAAGCTTTGATAACCCTTGTTTGAAGCCCGGATGAGGTACGTATAGTTTAAAGCTATAAGAGGGAATTTGGAGCTTTCGGGGTAATTGCGGGTAATCGGACGTAATTGTGGGTTGAAAGGGTACCTTAGGGGTTAATTGGAGGATTGGTGTAGCTTCCCCTCGAATGTGAATCATTAATGTGAGTTTGGAAGAGAAATAGCTTGAATAACAAAGGGGTTTAGGTGCAATTTCGGTTGTTTCGCACTTCTAAGACCTTGGCATGACTTCTTGAGTGTTTATATGTGGTTGCAAGTTGATTTGGAGCTTTTGGTATGATTATATGCTTATCTTGTATATGTCCCTTTGTAAAACCACTTATTTGCTTATATAATTGCTTCTATTCTAACTGCATCGAGGTCAACCTACTTTGTTGATCCTCCTATGTGTTATTGCTTATATTATTGATATTAACTTTCCATTGTAAAGTGCATTGCATAGTGGTTGCGCAACCATAGTGTCAGGGGCGGATGTGTTGAATATCAGTTGGGCGGTAGAGGGCTTGCTAGTGGATATTCAAACTCCGTGCCCTAGTCCCTCATTCGCCTGGTCCGGAGATTGCCAGGGGATGTTGGGTCGTAGGATTATCGGGGTACATCCGGAGTACGCCCACTGGAGTGTTTGGGGTTATGCCGGCTTATCGTGATCATGATCGTGGTTCGTGGATCGTGAATGAAGACCCAGTGAAGATTGGAGTATAGGGGTTATGTGAAATGTATCCTTTTAAATGTGTGGTTATTGAAGCTATCATTGTTTTTTGAATTGTTTAATTGCTATTGTTGTTTAACTGTATTACATGTTGCATTGCACGCCCTAGGACCTTATCCCTCACTGGGCAACAGTGGTTGCTTATACCTCGCTAACATGTTTCAGGTGGCGCAGTTGGAAGAGTTGCATTAGTTGCTGTGTCTAGTTGCCTGAGGTGGACTATGTTCTTGTTGATGAGAGTATGACTTGTTTTCTTTACTTTATGTTCTATTTTGTAACCTAAGTGATATGTGTATATTATATAGTTTGCAAATTGAGGGATAGATGTTGTAGTGGTAGATTTAGAACCATGGCATGTAATAACTTATATTTCTGCTATTAGCTTCTTCGCATGCTTGGGAGTGAATGACTGGTTGTTTTCAATTTCTAAGAATACTTAAAAGCTATCATAGAGTGGCATGATAAGTGGTTTTGTAAAGAAGTTAAGTTATGAATGCATGTTTGTCTGTATCTAAACTGTTTGTATTTCATAAGGCTCGGATGGCCTTAAAGCTATGATCTTTAGTTATAAATGAATGTCTTGTTATGTTGTGGCTTTATTGAGTGTTTACAGGTTTTTAGAATGTCCACGGTACAAGGGAGACTCTGTCCGTGTGTCGGGTCCGGACTTAACCATTAGGAAAAATTTTGTGACCGGGCTTGGTATTGGGTTGAGAATAGCATGGTTATTAGAGCCTCCGGTCTCGTGAGGGATCGGGGCGTTACAGGTGGTATCAAAGCTTAGTTAGCTCTAAGCCGGGACAGGGTCCTCGGCCTGTTGGGTAGTAACCCTTGCGTGTATGCTTGTTAAGAGTGTGTCTTGAAAGTGTATGCCTGCATGTGTGATTGTGTGTCTTGTATTGAATGTGTGCACCTATGTGATATAATTATGTGTTACGTGCTAAATGTGTGCTAAGTGAAGTAAAGTGGCTGGTTATGCATCAAATTGACCTCGTGAATTGTTAATTACTTGAACTGTTGCTTGTAATGTGTGTATTTGAAAGTCTTTGATTGAGTTGTGTTATAATGGACTTGATTGTCGTGCTTGAATGACTTTGATGATTACACTGTTTCCTAAACTCTTATATAAACATGTTTGCATAATAGTTTAAAACATATATGTATAAATGTGATATCTTGGCATTCATACATGTCCCATTGAAATGGTAAGAAAGACTTCTTCCTCCCCCTGAAGAGAAGTGATTAGCAACAAGCCCTCCAAGTTATGTGGATTAGCGGGAATAAGAATGTTGTAAGCGGAGCTTAGTTATTGAGATTTCTTCCAAGGCATTCTTCTACGCTCAGTAGTCAGAAATGAATGGCTTCCTTTGGGATTTTTATATGACCGTTCTCTCGGTTTTCTTATTGAGTATTCTTCTAGTATTTTCTTGCTGGCATTACTCGGAAGACTTAGTTTGGGATTCTAAGCAGCCTTATTATATGGAATTATCTTCGGTATTTGTACTCTAAATTCTTATTGGTATTTTCTTGCCACTGTTAGTTGGGATTCTATTCTTCTATGGTATTCGTGCCAGCGGGATTCTTATTTGGATTTCGAAGTAGCATCTCTATTGGAGCCTTTATTTGGCCTTATTACGTGAGGTTCGCAGGCAATACTACTGGGATTTCTTAATGAACTCCCACGAGAGTTCGTATATGGTATTCTTGCTTAGCAACTGATGACGAGTAATCAGAGTTGGTTTTCAGTTGTTGTGGAGTTCCCTTGTGAAGAAGAATTGCGTGGACGCAATTTGTTTAAGGGAAGAGGATTTGACGCCCGAGATTCTACCGTACACATTTTTAAATGTTGCATCCATTAATTGTGCATTAAATTATGTGCTTTACCTGTTGTCTTTCTTGGTCACTATTTATTCCATTTTTAAACCGCATTATATTAGTGAATTAGCATTTTTATTAAATCATATTAATTGTTAAAGGAATGGGAAAAATGTGCAATTGAGCTAGAAGCGATAGGAGCACTCGTTTAGAAAATGTTTTAATGGTTCAATGAATAGTGTTACGTAACATAACTTAGTAATTTAATTAGCTAGCATATATTCTTCACCTTAGGCTCGTTTTAAGGTTATCAACGTTCATTTTAGTGGACCACTAAGCACCTAACTTGACCCCATTTAATATATATGCTCATACAACACCACCTAGCTCATAACTTAACAAAACACACAAAAAAAGAAAAAAAGAAAAGAGAATATGCAGGAATTACTGTAGCAAATCCGAGAATAGCATAGGAGGAGAAATAGAGATTTTTGCTCAACAAATCTTTAAGCCAAGCCAAGCCAAGCTAGGAGCAAGTAGTTTAGGGTGTTTGCTAGCCTCCCGAGAGTTCCTACGCGCATTGGTGAGGGATTTCGCTGCTTATTTTTGCATTTTAAAATAGTTGCTATTTTCTTGATTTGTTGAAAATGTGATCAAATGCTATTGTATTGATTATCTATGCTATTATACCTTGTTTATAAGTGCTAGAGAACATATTTGAGCCATTGTTTCACTTTTTAAACGGTTAGAATCGTTAGTTTGATTTATGAGGTAAATAGTGACGTTTTTCTAGGGTTTTGTGTAATTGCACATATTGGCTTGATTCAACACTCCTAATAGATGCCTTAGGTGCTAATGAAGGTAGTCTAATAGCCCCGTGCACTTGAATTTCTCTAATATCGCATAAAACGTAAAATAGTCGACTTTAATAAATGGGTTTCGGGGTTAAGGAGAATCTGGGTGGATTCGGGATTTACTTTTAGTATTCTTAGGCTACCTAGGTGCTATAGAAGCTTTGATAACCCTTGTTTGAAGCCTGGATGAGGTACGTATAGTTTAAAGCTATAAGAGGGAATTTGGAGCTTTCGGGGTAATTGCGGGTAATCGGACGTAATTGTGGGTTGAAAGGGTACCTTAGGGGTTAATTGGAGGATTGGTGTAGCTTCCCCTCGAATGTGAATCATTAATGTGAGTTTGGAAGAGAAATAACTTGAATAACAAAGGGGTTTAGGTGCAATTTCGGTTGTTTCGCGCTTCTAAGACCTTGGCATGACTTCTTGAGTGTTTATATGTGGTTGCAAGTTGATTTGGAGCTTTTGGTATGATTCTATGCTTATCTTGTATATGTCCCTTTGTAAAACTGCTTATTTGCTTATATAATTGCTTCTATTCTAACTGCATCGAGGTCAACCTAATTTGTTGATCCTCCTATGTGTTATTGCTTATATTATTGATATTAACTTGCCATTGTAAAGTGCATTGCATAGTGGTTGTGCAACCATAGTGTCAGGGGCGGATGTGTTGAATATCAGCTGGGCAGTAGAGGGCTTGCCAGTGGATATTCAAACTCCGTGCCCTAGTCCCTCATTCGCCTGGTCCGGAGATTGCCAGAGGATGTTGGGTCGTAGGATTATTGGGGTACATCCGGAGTACACCCACTGGAGTGTTTGGGGTTATGCCGGCTTATCCTGATCATGATCGTGGTTCGTGGATCGTGAATGAAGACCCAGTGAAGATTGGAGTATAGGGGTTATGTGAAATGTATCCTTTTAAATGTGTGGTTATTGAAGCTATCATTGTTTCTTGAATTGTTTAATTGCTATCGTTGTTTAACTGTATTACCTGTTGCATTGCACACCCCGGGACCTTATCCTTCATTGGGCAACAGTGGTTGCTCATACCTCACTAACATGTTTCAGGTGGCGCAGTTGGAGGAGTTGCATTAGTTACTGTGTCTAGTTGCCTGAGGTGGACTATGTTCTTGTTGATGAGAGTATGACTTGTTTTCTTTACTTTATGTTCTATTTTGTAACCTAAGTGATATGTGTATATTATATAGTTTGCAAATTGAGGGATAGATGTTGTAGTGGTAGATGAAGAACCATGGCATGTAATAACTTATATTTATGCTATTAGCTTCTTCACATGCTTGGGAGTGAATGACTGGTTGTTTTCAATTTCTAAGAATACTTAAAAGCTATCATGGAGTGGCGTGATAAGCGGTTTTGTAAAGAAGTTAAGTTATGAATGCATGTTTGTCTGTATCTAAACTGTTTGTATGTCTTAAGGCTCGGATGGCCTTAAAGCTAAGATCTTTAGTTATAAATGAATGTCTTGTTATGTTGTGGCTTTATTGAGTGTTTACAGGTTTTCAGAATGTCCACAGTACAAGGGAGACTCTGTCCGTGTGTCGGTTCGGACTTAACCATTAGGAAAAATTTTGTGACCAGGCTTGGTATTGGGTTGAGAATAGCATGGTCATTAGAGCCTCCGGTCTCATGAGGGATCGGGGCGTTACAGTTAACCTTTTGAACCCGCTTCAAGTCATGATGATTAATCAACCACCCTTGCGGGTAAACCGTCTCTACTGCTTATGTTTACTTTTACTTTATTCTTGTACATAGGAAATGAGACTCAATCCTTTTACTGCAAATTTACAAGCCGTTTTCTTTCCCTCATATAACTATCTGGTTTAATTTATCAACCTAAATGATGAATAAAAAATGAAATATTCAACTCATTTAACTTTCTTCCTAGAAAGAAAAGAAATAGGGGAATTTTTATGTCTCACCGAATCACACATAGAGATATTGATAATACACATAGAGTTAATGGTATTTCATAACTAATTGATTGAGCAGCAGCCCGTAAACCACCTAAAAGGGAATATTTATTGTTTGACCCATATCCTGACATAAGAAGTCCAACAGGAGCAATACTTGAAATGGCGATCCATAAAATAACACCAATACTAAGATCAGCTAGAACAAGGTGATAGCCAAAATGAATGACTGAATAACTTAGTAAAATTGATATGACTGCTATGGACGGTCCGATATTGAATAAATGAGCATCTCCTCTAGATGGAAGAAGATTCTCTTTGAAAAGTAGTTTTATACCATATGTTAGGGCTTGAAGAATTTCCAAGGGACCGGCATATTCAGGGCCAATACGTTGTTGTATCCCTGCATAAATTTCTCTTTCTAACCAAACAATTACTAGAACGCCGATTGTAATTCCTAATACAAGAATCAAAATAGGGACAAGTATCCATATGATCCCATAGATTTCTTTTAAAGATTCCAATCTGGAAAAAGAATTGATAGCTTCTATTTTTGTTGTATCAATTATCATTTCAATGATCAACTTCTCCCATTATGATATCTATGCTACCTAGTATTGTCATAATATCATCCAATTTCATTCTTTTAACTAAGTGAGGAAGAATTTGCAAATTGATAAAACTCGGTGGGCGAATTTTCCATCTCCAAGGGAAAACACTCTGATCTCCTATCAAAAAAATTCCTAATTCTCCTTTTGGGGCTTCGACTCTCACATAAAGTTCTTGCTTTGACAATTCAAAAGTCGGAGAAGGTTTTATACTAATAAATCGATATTCAAAATCATTCCATTCGGGATCTTTTACTTTATCAAAGCGTCGGATTTCTAAATTCTCATAGGGGCCCCTTGGGATTCCTTCCAGAGCCTGCTGAATAATTTTTATGGATTCTGTCATTTCACTGATTCGTACTAAATAACAAGCTAATGAATCCCCCTCTTTTTGCCACTGAACCTCCCAATCAAATTCATCGTAACACTCATAATGATCAACTTTATGAAGATCCCATTGTATTCCGGAAGCTCGTCTTATTGGTCCTGATAAACCCCAATTTTTTGCTTCTTCTCCGCCAATAATGCCTACGCCTTCAACTCGTTCTAAAAAAATAGGATTCCGTGTAATAAGCTTTTGATATTCAGCAACCCTTATTAAAAAATAATCGCAAAAATCCAAACATTTATCTATCCAGCCATAAGGTAGATTAGTAGCTACTCCTTCAATACAAAAATAATTATGCATAATTCGCATACCAGTGGCAGCTTCGAATAGGTCATATATCAATTCTCTTTCTCAAAAAATTAGAAGAAGGGGGTTTGTGCCCCAATATATGCCATAAAAGGGCCTAGCCATAACAAATGGGAAGCTATACGACTCAACTCCAACATAATGACTCTAATATAGCTAGCCCTTTTAGGTACTTGAATATTTCCTAACTGTTCGGGTCCATTTACGGTTATTGCTTCTGTGAACATAGTAGCTAAATAATCCGGACGTGTTACATAAGGCAAATATTGTATAATTGTTCGGTTTTCCGCAATTTTCTCCATCCCTCTGTGTAAATAACCCAATATTGGTTCACAGTCAATAACATCTTCACCATCTAGAGTAACGATGAGTCGAAGAACACCATGCATTGATGGGTGATGAGGACCCATATTTACTATCATGAGGTCTTTTCTGGTAACTGGTACAGTCATAAGCTTTTTACTGATTCATTCTTCCATGAATTGCTGAAAGTGAAAAGAAGTTCATCCAAATTTAAATGAATAAGTTAAAATGCCATGACTCCTCAAATTAATGAGTTTTTGTCTCTCGAATATCCAATTGACCGATTAATTCTTTATAATGTACTCTATTTTTTTTTACAAATAAGCCAGCAGTCGTTGATGTTTTCCCAAAATTTTTCTCAAACCTCTCTGAGATAAATAGTCTTTTTTGTACAATTCTAAATGGGAAGTAAGTCTTCGTATCTTATTGGGAAAACTGAATATTTGAAATTTAACAGACCTTTTGTTTTCTTTGTTTTCTTCTTGAGAAATAACTAAAATGAATGAATTTTTTACCATAAATTGACCCTATCCTTTTTAGAGATATGAATTTTACCGATCAGTAATAATAATGCTAGTAATTTAAATGTGGTATATACAATAATCTGAATTTATTTATGGATTCCTAATTTTAAAAATTCAAGTTAATCAATCCAATTTTGAATTAGATTCAGATAGTGATACAAAAGGATGGTACATACATTTTTGAATTCACAAAAGAAAATAATTTAGACCTAAAATGAAAATGAAGAAGATTCCGCTAATTCATTTCTAGATATAATTGATACGTTATTGATTTAGTATCGTATAATAGAATGGAATGTAAGACAAGGCATATGTGCATCTGTTTGCTTTCATATACCCTTTATGGTAATGGTAGAGGATAAATGTACTATTAACGAATTTTCAATCGTGGATACATATGTATCCTTAACATACTAAAACAACTACCATTATTAGTATCAAACCAATAACGATTCATACAAGCTAAATCTTCTAATCGATAATTAGGCCAAAGAAAGAACTTTAATTTAATTAATTCATTTTTATCTCTATCAGGATGTTTACTTTCATCCAAAAATTGATTGTAGTTTTTTACCCCGTCCACCTTGTAAAATACTGGATTTCTATCCACATATTTCCTATTTTTTGAATTGAAACAAATTAGAATTCTCAACTCTCTACGATGTCTAGATGAAAAAATATTTTCAGGAACAAGCAAATTAAAATGATTTTTGTATCTATTTCCGTTTATTTTTTGATATCTTGAAATGGATTCGTCAAAATGAGTCTTATCAACATATCTCTGTTCGCGGTATTTTTGATTAGTTTTTTTGTGCTTACTTTTATGAACCAAGGAAATACCTATGGTTTGATACATAATAAATTGTCTATCATTTTTTACAGACAGACGAAGGGGTTCGATAATCAATATGCCATTTTTCATCAATTCTGTAAGAGTTAAATTCTTTTCAATCAGCATTATATCCAAACTTATTTCTCTCCGTTGAATCGAGGATATAGTAATTTTTATTGGATTTATCAGTCTAAGCAGGAGACAATATACCTTGATATTATTGATCATTCTTTGATTCAAAGAATCGTCCCATCTCAATTGAAAAAGCAAATAATGTTCTAGGAAGATATCTAGTTCTGCTTCCGTGTTACTTTTGTATTGTTTTTTCTTTTTACCTTTTTTCATGGCTGATCCCACATAATCTTCTTCAATATCTTTTTGTTGATTTGCTAGAACGGATCCAAAATTGCCTTGGTTTTGTATGTTTGATCCAAGATCTCCTTGGTCTATGGGTTCTTCTTGATTTCGATACTTTATTTTTTTATTCGATTATATAAAAAAATCCACCCTTTGTTTTCCATTGATGTTTTAATTTGCACCAACATTTTCATTTCTATTCCAATTTAAAAGAATTAATTTGCTTGGTATAACCCACGGTTTCATTTTATATGCATTATAAAGTCGCACAAATTCTAGGAAGAACCAAAGTTCCAGATTCGATATCAGACGATTTAGTATTTCTTCATTCATTTCCATCCAATCAAAAAAGACTTTTTGAGGGTTTATTGAATTAATTTTTGGATCTTGATGAATCGTAAGATAAAAAAGATCTTTTTTTTATTATCTATTTTATGAATTATTTTATAATTATGAGTACTTTGATTACTCTTGGTATCGATCTTGGTCCAGGGCTCAATATCGACTTTTTGTCTAAGATAAAAATTGATGATTTTCCAATCCAAATATTTTCTATCAAATTTTTTTTCGATATATAAAAAATCGTCCCCTCCTGGATAATTATTGATAGTGGTACTCTCCAGGATATCAAAAAAGTTGTCTTTATGTGTGTTGGAATTATAAGAAATCTCTTGGTTCTTATTATTTCAAATTGCGATCCATAAATAGAAGAGTCCCCATAATTAAGAGATTTATATGATAAAAGATCATATCTATAGTATTTTGAAAAATTCTCTTTTTGATTCAATAATGAATATACTTCAAAATCATTTTGTTTTTTGTAATGAATTAATTGGTCTTTTTCATATGAATCCCATTTGTTTAAATTTTTATTTTGAGTCATACGACATTGATTAATTCTATTTTTCCATTTTTGTGGTATTAATCTAGACCATCTAATCTGAGATAAATCGTATTGATAATGCCCTCTTAACCAATTTTTCCACTGATTCATTCCATAATTCTTAAGTTTCTTATGCCTTAATTCAAGTTGAAATATTCTTAGTGTTCCAAAAGAATCCTTTATTGCAGTCTTAAGAAAAAACGATCTTCCCTGATATTGAAGAACATATGTTAATTTATACAAATTTCTAACTTGGGTTTGTGATAACTTGTAAAATACATATGCTTGTGACAAGTAAGATAAATCACTAAAAATATGTGAATATTTCTTACTAATTTTATCAAGTGACTTTTTTATAGTTGAAATAAAGCGAATTGTATTTTGATTTTGTTTATTAATTTTTTCTTGATTTGGTTCATTATTGTAAATGTATTCATCAATAATTTTTTTTGTTGATTCAAGAAAAAGTTGTGTATTGATTATGGGAATATTAATGATAGATAAAAAATATCTATGTACATTCTTTCAATGACAAAATTTACAAAATAATGTAATTTATAGGTTAATCGAGGATTTCTTCTTTTTAATATTTGCCAAATATTTTTTGGCAACTCTAATCTTTTAGCATTATAACTTCTTTTGTTAAGACTAATATTTATTGTTGGAGTTATTTTTTTTTTTCTCTTTTGTAATTCTTTCTTTTTTTTTTCTAATGATACTTATTCTATCAGTCAGATCTTTCATTTTTTTTTCTGTCAGTGAAGAATTTGTCGAATCTGGAGATTGAATTTGACTAAATGATTCATGAATTATCTGATTGCTGATTACAGAATCTTTCGCTTTTGAGTTTCATTCGATTCATATACTTCTCTTAATCTAAATAATGGAATTTGATTAACTTTTGAGAGTTCGTTTCTCATTATTTTTCTAAATATAATGTTTTTCATAACCCATTTTTTTGTTTCTTTTGAAACTTTTAGAAGTAATTTTGTTTTTCCTTTTAAAACCCTTAGAGCTAAAAAATACTTCTTTTTTAATTTTCCATTTTTTTTTTGAGTTCCCTAATAATGGGCTCAAAAAAGGAAGGTCGTTTTCGAGGAGAACCAAAAGGAAGTTCAGCTTCCATTCCCAAAACTGTTAAAAAACAAAAATCATCTTTTTTTTTCTTTTTTATTCGATCTCTATGAGAGGATCATAGTTTAGGTCTGTGCCAAGGTTTCAGACGGAAAAAAAATAGGATTTTTATCTGAATCCCATATGTGAACCAATTTTTCAAAAATTCTGTTTATGATAATTGAACACCGTTATAGGTACATTTAACATGCATTTCTCTATTCCATTCCTGTAAATCCTCACACCATTCAGGAAGTTGAAATAATAACATACGGCCAATATTTTTGGCTATTATCAAGGAAGGTAATATAATATATTTTCTAAGAATTGATTGAGTTATTAACATGGAACCTCTTATTCCTTCTGCAAATGGAATGGTATTCCAGGCTTCTGCTACCTATATCCGTACTTTTTCCTTTCTTTTGTTTTCTTCTTTTTTGTCCCCATATTCTCGTTTTGTCTGTTCTTCTATATACTCCCCAATTTGTACTTCTGCCCCTTTCCTTACCCAATTTCTGAAAATTGGGTTGATTAGTCGGGAGATATCAAACGAAAAAAGCGGGGATTTTTTTATTCTGTCCAAAAAAAGGGGGGAATGCGCATTTGTTTGAAACAATTCCCAAATAACTGTTTTACGCCTTTGAGCACGCATAGAACCTTTGATTATGCCTCGTCGAAAATCTGATTGTTGCGAATAGCGTATCAAAGCCACTTCGTCTATTTGATCCGGAGTATTAGTATCCTTAGTATTAAGATCGTTATTCTGCTTGTTAATAGTAAAAATCACCACACGTTTGGCTTTTCTTGAGCGAATTTGATGATCCAAGGGTACGTCTTCTTGATATTCCCCTGATTGTTGTTCCAAATCGGTGATTAATTTGTATGACCTGCGATGGGCTTTTTTACTAATTTCTTTTATTCCAATAGGTTTTTTTCGAATCTTTGACCATTAGGATCAGTTATAATTACATTGACTAATTCCTGGTAATCAGTATACGAAAGAAGGATACTATGAATCCGATTTATCCCAACTCTCTTTTTGAAATTTTCTATAGAAGTTATGATTGAAGGTGAAAACCATTTTTTGATTGTTCCACGATATGGTCCGTTCAAGAAAGGATCATACATTTTAGGCAAATATTCTTTTTTAGTATTGTCATTACACAGTCTAGTCCTTGTTTCAATTATATCTAGAGAAAGGGGTTTCCTGTCCAGAACTTCAATTCTATTTAGAAACTCGTTGGTTAGATTATTACTTTTTTCTTTGTTGGTCTAAACTCAACGGTTGTCTAGTTCATCAGAGGGGGGTTTTTTTCTAGTGTTGACAAGAATATCCTTTTTTTTTTATCATTTCCAAAAAAGTTAACAAACTTGGTGGGTATGTAAAAGATATTCTTTGTTTTCCATCACTTCGGCATGTGTCAAAAAAGTATTGTGACATTTCGTTTCTTATAGCCTTTTCAAATCGATTATTTTTTATGTAGCGAAATGGGCGATTCCATCGGTTATAATCGAAAAGAAGAGTTACAAGAGGTTTTTCAAACCAAAAAAGGTCTTTATTCTCAGCTTCAGTCTTTTTATCAAGTTTTTTGAATTTTGAATTTTCTTGATTCCCATTCATATTCAGATAAGAATCTTCAAAAACTAGGCTATTGTTATAGCCTGTCTTTGGAAAGTGAAACTCATTCTTTGTTTTTTTCTTTCCATTCACTCGGATTTCTTCCGTTTCATCGATTTTGTCCGGATCATCCTTTTCTTCCGAAAAAAGGGAAGGTGAAGGATCTTCTTCGGTGGATCCCTCTTGTTCCTGTTTAATCCCCTTCATTTCGGAAGTTGTTTCTATTTCTACATCTCTTTCTTCCTCACTTTCCACCCTTCTTCCATTTTTTAGGTTTGTTTCAGTTTCTTAGTAAGAATGGGTGACGGTATTCTGCCTAAATAGTAGACACAGGTAATAAATAAGAGAATACTAAAGATCCGAGCCATAGAATTTCTCAATTTTGACACAAGGTACTTATTAGATCGAATAAGTACATTCGATATAATAGAATGATTTTTCCGTATCCAGACTAATACCAATCCAAGCCATTTCATGAATAAAATGTGGCCAATTAACCAACCAAGAAAACTACTTGTTACAAATAACATCTTGTTAAAACATATAAAAGTTGACTAATCTGGCTAACATTGAACTTGGTAAAATGAAATGGTTGAATAATTGAAAAATGAGATTATTCAGGAATACACATTGAATGCTGAGATTACGTATTGAATTTATAGTAGTAGATCCAAAGTGTTTGTGATTGTTCCTATGACGCCCGAGCTTTTTGTCATGCATTCACTTACTGTTGTATCCATTAATTGCGCATTTAATTATATGCTTTATTTATTGTCTTTCTTAGTTACTATTTATTCCATTTTTCAACTGTATTATATTAATAAATTAGCATTTTTATTAAATCATATTAATTGTTATAGAAATGGAAAAAATGTGCAATTGAGATAGGAGCGATAGGAGCACTCGTTTAGAAAATGTTTTAGCAAACTAGGAATAGTGTTATGTAACTTAATTTAGTGTTTTAATTAGCTAGCATTCGTTTTGCACCTTAGACTCGTTTTAGAGCTTGTTAGACTCATTTTAATAACCCACATAAGCACCCAACTTGACCTACATTAATATATAACTCACACAACACCACTTAAGCTCATAATACACAAAAGAAAAAAAAATAAAAGCTGAAAACAGAAGCAGAAAAATGAACAGTAGCAAACAGCAAAAAGAAGGAAGTTTTGCTCTCCAACTCTTCAATCCAAGCCCTTCCAAGCCTAGAGCAAGTAGTTTAGGGTGTCTGCAAGCCTCCTAGGTGTTCCTACGTGCATTGGTGAGGGATTTCATGACTATTTGCCCATATTGAAAATGTTACTCTTTTATTGATTTGTTAGAAATGCTATCAAATGATATTTTAATGCTTATCTATGTTATTATACCATGTATATGAGTGCTAGAGAACACATTTAAACAATTAGTTCGTATTTTAAATGGTAGAAATTGATGGTTGATTCGTAGGGGTGAATAGTGACGGGATTTCTAGGGTTTTGTTTAATTGTGCGTATTAACTTGATTCAATGCTTCTAATAGATGCCTTAGGTGCTAATGAAGGTAATCTAATAGCCCCATGCACTCAAATTGCTCTAAACTTGCATAGAGCATGAATTAGCCGACTTTAACAAAAGGGTTTTGGGGTTAATGCTAATCCGGGTGGATTCGGGCTTCACATTTGGTATTCTTAGGCTTCCTAGGTGCTATAGAAGCTTTGCTAACCCTTGTTTGAAGCTCGGTTGAGGTATGTGTAGTTCAACGCTATAAGAGGGAAATTGGGGCTATTGGGGTAATTACGGGTGATTGAATGTGTTTGAGGGTTATAGGGATACCTTAAGGGTTAGTTAGAAGATTGGCATTGCTTCCCCTTGAATTTGGAAACATTAACTTGAGTTTGGAAGGAAAACGGATTGAATAACAAAGGGGTTTAAGGGTAAATTCGATTGTCTCTCGCATCTAAAACCTTGGCATGACACTTTATGTGTTTAAATGTAGTTTTAAGATGTTTCGGAGCTTTTGACATAATTCTATGGATATCTTGAATATGCTCCTTTGTAAAATTGCTTAATTGCTTGTATAATCTGCTTCTATTCTAACTGTTCCAAGGGCAACCTACTTTGTTGATCCTCCTACGTGTTATTGATCATATTGTTGATATTGACTTGCCATTGTTAAGTGCATTGCATAGTGGTTGCGCAACCATAGTGTCAGGGGCGGATGTGTTGAATATCGGCTTGGCGGTAGAGGGCTTGCCAATAGATATTCAAACTCCGTGCCCTGGTCCTTCATTCGCCTGGTCCAGAGATTGCTAGGTGATGTTGGGTCGTAGGATTATCGGGGTACATCCGGAGTACACCCACTGAAGTGTTTGGGGTTATGCCGACTTATCGTGATCGTGATCGTGGTTCGTGGATCGTGTTCGTGGACAGAAGATTTGGAGTGTTGGGGTTAAGTGGAATGTATCCTTTTTAATGTGTGGTATTCAATCTTTTATCCTTCTTAAATGGTTTTCATTGTTATTAATGCTTAATTGTATTACTTGTTGCATTGCACGCCCCGGGAGACCTTATCCCTCACTGGGCAACAGTGGTTGCTCATAACTCGATATTATGTTTCAGGAAGTGCTGAGGGTGATCCCCAGCTAGATGAGGTAGTAGTGGAAGAGGAAGAAGTACAAGCTGAGCCTTTGCCCTAGTAGTTGTGTGTTTGTTGGCTGAGGTGGATGTGCTTTCTTGTTGCTATATGGCGCACTTGTATTATTATACTGTGATCTATTTTGTGGCCTAAGGGCTATGTATATGCTTTGTAGTTGCAAGTTAAAGATAGTTGGTTGTAGTATGTATAGTAAATCTATGGCTTGGAATAACTTTTAATTTCTTCTTTTAATTCTTGCATGCTTGGGGGTGTATATTTAGATGTATGCTTGGCTTCAACTTCTAAGATTGTACAAATGTTATCATAGAATGGCATGTTAAAAGGTTAATTGAAAAGTTAAGTTGGGTGCATGCTTGTGTGGATCTGAACTATTGTGTGCTTCAAGGCTCGGATGGCCTTGAACTTCTAAACTTTAGTTATAAAAGCTTGTCTTAGTAATTTGTGGTTATTTTGAGCATATACAGGTTTCCAGAATGTCCACGGTACAGAGGAGACTTTGTCCGTTTGACAGGTCCAGACTTAACCTTTAGCGTGGGGTTGGGTCGGGGCATTACATTTTAGGTGGTATAAGAGCTTATAGAATGCATGAAGCCGGATTAATTTTCTCGGTCTGTGGGTAGAGGTCTATTATGTGATTGCGTGGTTACATGAATTAGTGATTCCTTGATTGGCTAAGTGAGATTTCAATTGGTAATGAACATGCTATCATGACAATGGAATGTGAAGGGTCTTTAAGAGATAATGTTTGAAAGTGAAAAGTCTAGAATGTCAAGTATGATTAAGTGATTTTGAATCTCTTGTATGTGAACATTCTTCTAATGTTATATGTGACATTATGTGGATTCATCTGAACTTCTTCTTATGTGCTTTACCTGCAAATTTATGTATATGCTGTCATAATACTTTGCATTCTAGCTGCTTGAGATGAGCAGAAGGGGCAGACCAGGGGGAGAGCCGGAAGGAGCTCCTAGGCAGAATGTACCGGGAGAAGGTGAAGGTGTAGCAGAGCATGCACCACCACAGGGACCAGAACCCAGCACTGCACAGATTCTGGCTACTATGGCTACTGCTATGAATACCATTGCCCAGTTCGTAACTCAGCAGGGTCAGACAGGGGCTGCTAGAGGTAATCAGGCTGCCAGAGCCGAGGGTAGTGGTGCTACTGGTGTTAATTTGTATGACAGATTTTTACACCATGGGGCCTACAGCTTCTTTGGAGAACCTGATGATATGAAGGCTGAATTGTGGTTGAGGAAGTTTGAAAGAGTGGCTGCAATTCTTGAGTGCAGTGATGAGAGGAAAATTACTTATGCCACATTTCTTCTGGAGGGTGACGCCGAGGAGTGGTGGCGTACTATTAATGAGAAATGGGAAGCTGAGACGGTTCAACATTCGTGGGCTGATTTCGTCCGAGAATTCCGAGATAAATATATATCAGTGGTTGCCTGTGAGAGACGTCAAGCAGAGTTCATAGCTTTGAAGCAGGGGAATATGACAGTAGATCAATATGAGGCTACTTTTACTAGGCTTTCCCGTTATGTGCCGGCTTTGGTACAACCTGAGGATATGAAAATGCAGAGATTCATTATGGGATTGAGAAATGATATTATGCTAAATCTGTCTGCGAATGATTACCCTAATTATGCTGTAGTGGTCAGAGTAGCCTCGAGGTATGAAAAATGCAAGGCAGACGTGTTGGCAAAGACTAGTCAATTGAGTAAGCGATAGTTCCAGTCTCAGAGTTAGGGGTACCAGAGGCAGACTATTCTAGTTGGTCAGAGTCTACAGCCGAGGCAGACGCAGAGTTATACAGGTCCTGTTCAGACTCAGTTGTGACCAACTCAGAGTCAGAGTCACGGGCAGACCCGATCAGTAGTGGTTCGTTCTCAGCAAGGTAGTTCAGCTACCTCTTCTTACAGAGCTCCTACGGGAGGTACTGTTGCAAGACGTCACCAGCAGTGCAGCTTCTGTCAACGCCAGGGTCATACTGAGGAGAATTGTTGGAAGAGATTAGGCCGATGTACCGGATGTGGCAGTGATCAACACAGGGTTAGAGACTGCCAGAAATTCAAGAATACTAGAGGTCAGACATCTGGTCAAGGAAATCAGACCAGGGGTTCAGTTGCGGCACCAGTACCACAGGGTCAGGCCAGAGTATTTGCCTTAGATGCAGATGAGCTTCCAAATACGACCGCTGTGGTATAAGGTACTTTTCTTCTAAATGATCAATCAATTAAAGTTTTAATTGATTCCGGGGCTTCGCATTCATTTATTACACCTATATGTGCACTAAATGCTATGTTGAAACATGATAAACTGTTGCATGATATTGTGGTTTATACACCTATGGGGCCGAAGTTTTTCACCCAATCTATTTGTAAGGCATGTAATATTTTTATTCAAGGTCGTGTATTTCCTGCCGATTTAATTATTCTACCTTTCTGCGACTTTGAAATTATATTGGGGATGAACTGGTTAGGTAGATATTATGCTCAACTTGATTGTAGAAAGAAGATTGTGAAACTAGAAATGCCCGACCAACCCGTACTTGAAATAGTTGGTAGTAGAAAATCTACGGGAACTCCTATCATATCTTCTATTAAAGCATCAAAAATGTTAGGTAAGGGTTGTGAGGCTTACTTTGCTTATTTGATTAATCAACCTGGTGATCAATTGAAACTAAATGATGTACCTATCGTGAGAGAGTGTCCGGGGGTGTTTCATGAGGAATTACCTGGTTTACTACCTGATAGAGAGATAGAGTTTGTGATCGACTTATTACTAGGGGCTACACCTATCTCTAGGACTCCGTACAGAATGGCTCCACCTGAGTTGCAAGAATTAAAAATTCAGTTGCAGGGTTTACTTGAGAAGGGATTCATTCAACTGAGTTATTCACCTTGGGGTGCACCGGTCTTGTTTGTTAAAAAGAAAGACGGATCTTTTCGGTTATGTATTGATTATCAGGGTCTTAATCAAATAACTATCAAAAACAAATATCTATTGCCTTTGATTGAGGAATTATTTGATCAGCTGCAAGGTGCTAGGGTATTTTCTAAATTCGATCTGAGGCAGGGCTATTATCAATTAAGGATTAAGTCTGATGATGTTCCCAAAACTGCTTTCAGAACTCGGTATGGTCATTATGAATTTGTTGTTCTGCCATTTGGGTTAACTAATGTTCCTGCTGCATTTATGGACTTGATGCAGAGAGTATTCCGCCTATATCTGGATCAGTTTGTGGTTATTTTTATTGATGATATCCTTGTATATTCTAAATCTAAGGCTGAACATAAATAACATCTCAGGATTGTACTGCAGACTCTTTAAGAGCATAAACTGTTTGCGAAATTCAGTAAATGTGAGTTCTGGTTAAAGCAAGTTACTTTTCTAGGCCACATTATTTCTCAGGATGGAATTTCTGTAGATCCAGCAAAGATTGAGGTTGTCATGGCATGGAAACGACCGGAGACTGTTACAGAAATTCGCAGTTTCCTGGGTTTAGTGGGTTATTACCAAAGGTTTGTCAAGAATTTCTCTAAAATTGCTGGACCTTTGACTCAGCCCACTTGAAAGAAGATTGTATTTGACTGGAATGAGAAATGTGAGGCTCGCTTACAGGAATTAAAGAAGAGATTAACCACAACTCTTATTCTTGCTCTACCTGAGGGTACTGACAATCTGGTAATCTATAGTGATGCTTCTAAGGAAGGTTTGGGTTGTGTATTGATGCAGAATGGAAAAGTTATTGCTTATGCTTCCAAAAAATTGAAACCTTATGAACTTAAATACCCGACACATGATCTTGAGCTTGCAACTATCATCTTTGCATTAAAGAAATGGCGTCACTATCTTTGGGGTAATAAATTTGAAATCTTTACTGATCACAAGAGTCTGAAATATCTCTTTTCTTAGAAAGAGTTGAATATGAGGCAGAGGCGTTGGTTGGATTTACTTGAGGATTATAATTGTACTATCAATTATCTGCCAGGTAAGGCCAATATTGTTGCTGATGCTTTAAGCCAAAAGGCTACAGTTCTCAATTTAATCATAAAAAATTGGGAGTTCATGGAGGAATTATGTTTATGGAGGCCCAACACTTTAGATTCTAGTATTCAATTTGTAAGTTTGCATATTCAATCTCTTTTATTATCTAGGATTAGAGAGGCTCAGCAGGCTGATATGCAATTGATGGAAATCTTAGAAAAGTCAAAAGGGGGAGAGTCATATTTCAAATTGCATGATGGTGGTCTTCTTAAGTTCAAAGGCAGAATTTGTATTCCTTCTGAGCCAACTTTAAAGAAAGAAATTCTTGCAGAGGCTCATAATTATAAGTATACTATCCATCCAGGCAGTACTAAGATGTACAGAGATCTGAAACAGAACTACTGGTGGAACAACATGAAGAGAGAGATTGCTGACTATGTTGCTAAATGTCTTACATGTTAGAAAGTTAAAGCCGAACATCAGAGACCGGCAGGGTTGTTGCAGCCGTTGGCTATTCATGTTTGGAAATGGGACCACATTACCATGGATTTTGTGTCAGATTTACCGCGGTCATCGAGAGGTCATGATTCGGTCTGGGTTGTTGTGGATAGATTGACCAAAACCTCTCATTTTATTGCTACAAAGAAAACAGAATCTCTTGACAAGTTAGCTGAAATTTATGTGGAGAATATTGTTAGACTTCATGGGATTCCCAAGAGTATTGTGTCAGACAAAGATCCCAGATTCACATCTCAGTTCTGGCAGAAGATTCAAAAAGCTTTAGGCACGACATTGAACTTTAGTACCTCTCATCATCCTCAAATTGATGGACAACCTGAAAGAACTCTCTTAATACTTGAGGATATGCTTCGAGCGTGCATTCTGGACTTCGGTGAGAGTTGGGAGAAATACTTATCTCTTGCAGAATTTGCTTATAACAACAGTTATTAAGCTACTATCGGTATGACACCGTATGAAGCTTTGTATGGGTGTAAATGCAGATCCCCTTTATATTGGGATGAAGTTGGAGAGTTGAAATCTATTGATCCTACTCTATTGCCAGAAATGAACAGAATGATTGATAATGTTCAGCTTATCAGAAAAAGAATGCTTACAACGCAGAGTCGGCAAAAGAGTTATGCAGATAGATGCCGTCGTGATCTGAAATTTGCCATAGGGGATCGAGTATTTCTGAAAATTTCTCCTCGCAAGGGTTTGATTCGGCATGGTAAAGGAGGTAAACTCAGTCCTCGTTATGTGGGACCATTTGAGATAACTGAAACCATTGGTGAATTGGTTTATCATCTAACTTTGCCTCCTAGCCTGGGCAGAATTCATGATGTCTTCCATGTTTCTATGCTTCGGAAGTATCAGCCAGATCCTTCTTATGTTCTTGAGCCCAAGCCACTAGAGATCAGTGAAACTTTAACCTACACGAAGAAACCTCTTCGAATTGTTGATTGGAAAGTTCAGGAGCTGAGGACTAAATGCATTCCGATGGTTAAAGTTATGTGGGATCACCACGGGTTAGAGGATATTACCTGGGAGAGAAATGATCAGATGCGGAACGCTATCCAGAGTTATTCACCGAACCATGTAAGAATTGCGTGGGCGCAATTAGTTTAAGGGGGAGAGGATGTGACGCCCGAGCTTTTTGCCATGCATTCACTTATTGTTGCATCCATTAATTGCGCATTTAATTATGTGTTTTATTTATTGTCTTTCTTAGTTACTATTCATTCCATTTTTCAACTGCATTATATTAATAAATTAGCATTTTTATTAAATCATATTAATTGTTATAGGAATGGAAAAAATGTGCAATTGAGCTAGGAGCGATAGGAGCACTCGTTTAGAAAATGTTTTAGCAAACTAGGAATAGTGTTACGTAACTTAATTTAGTGTTTTAATTAACTAGCATTCGTTTTGCACCGTAGACTCGTTTTAGAGCTTGTTAGACTCATTTTAATAACCCACATAAGAACCCAACTTGACCCACATTAATATATAACTCACACAACACCACTTAAGCTCATAATACACAAAAGAAAAAAAAAGCTGAAAATAGAAGCAGAAAAGCGGACAATAGTAAACAGGAAAAAAAAGGAAGTTTTGCTCTCCAACTCTTCAATCCAAGTCCCTCCAAGCCTAGAGAAAGTAGTTTAGGTGTGTGCAAGCCTCCTAGGTGTTCCTACGCGCATTGGTGAGGGATTTCATGACTATTTGCGCATATTGAAAATGTTACTCTTTTATTGATTTGTTAGAAATGCTATCAAATGATATTCTAATACTTATCTATGCTATTATACCATATATATGAGTGCTAGAGAACACATTTAAACCATTAGTTCGCATTTTAAATGGTAGAAATTGATGGTTGATTCGTAGGGGTGAATAGTGACAGAATTTCTAGGGTTTTGAGTAATTGTGCATATTAGCTTGATTCAATGCTTCTAATATATGCCTTAGGCTCTAATGAAGGTAGTCTAATAGCCCCGTGCACTCAAATTGCTTTAAACTTGCATAGAGCGTGAATTAGCTGACTTTAACAAAAGGGTTTCAGGGTTAATGCTAATCCGGGTGGATTCGAGCTTCAAATTTGGTATTCTTAGGCTTCCTAGGTGCTATAGAAGTTTTGCTAACCCTTGTTTGAAGCCCGGTTCAGGTATGTGTAGTTCAACGCTATAAGAGGGAAATTGGGGCTATCGGGGTAATTGCGGGTGATTGAATGTGTTTGAGGGTTATAGGGGTACCTTAAGGGTTAGTTAGAAGATTGGTATTACTTCCCCTCGAATTTGGAAACATTAACTTGAGTTTGGAAGGAAAACGGATTGAATAACAAAGGGGTTTAAGGGTAAATTCGATTGTCTCTCGCATCTAAAACCTTGGCATGACTCTTTATTTGTTTAAATA
>CM075781.1:9249662-9257162 GCA_037974665.1 Ehretia macrophylla
GTTGTTATTTTGTCCGTTTCGTTGCTTAAAGAATGTTCCCTAGCAATTGTAGAACATGTATTTATAGCTTTTTAACATTTTCTACGGTTGAATATCGAATTTGAAATATAAATTGTGTAATGAATAGTAAATTATGAATAGTAAACCCCCGTTTCGATGAAGTTGCTCCGTTACGCGTTCTGTTGATGTAGGAAGATGCTAGATATGCTAGAATGCCTAAATGTGTGGTTTAATTGGAATGTGTAATGGAAAAATGGAGAAAAATGGCTTAGTGAAAGTCGGGGTCGTTTAGGTCGAGTTTGGTATTTTCTCGTTTTGCGTGTTGGCATTGTTTCGGGAGGCCATGGAAGCACTTTTGGTGCAATTATGGCATTGGTTGGGTGTTTGGTTGGTATAGTTGTAGTTGAAACGAGCAAAGGGGAAAATCGGGACTTTGCATGAATTCTAGGGTAAAGTAGGGTTTCGAGGTCTTTAGACATGCCTTATGGTGACCTAGGAGGATTGGTGAAGTCGGTTTCCAAAGCTCATGGCTCGTTTGAAAGTAGTAGCGTTTTGAAAGTTGGGGTCATTTTTGGAATTTTGTGTGATTTCATAGTATATTGCTTATAGAATGTTTATAATGCTTATAGAATGTTTATAATGCTTATAGAATGTTTATATTGCTTATAGAATGCTTATAATGCCTATAGGATACTTGTTATTGCTTGATAAGGTTAATTGGTGTTGTTCTTGTTACTTGTTTGATTGTAAATGCTTGTTAATGCTTATTACGCTTGTTAGAGTTGATTATTGAGTGAAATGTTTATCAATTGTTGATAATGCTTGATATCTTGTTTATCGCTTGTTTATCGCCTTGTATCGAGTCTTGCATTGCATAGTGTCCAGCGCGTGAGTGATGGGCCTCTCTGGGTAGCCTCGGGTTTCCAGTGTTGGTTGCTCTAGCTCCGTGGCTATTCCCTTTCTCGCTTGGGTTGCCTCCCAGGGAAATTTGGTTCGTAGAATTGATGTATACTTCCGGGGTATTCCAAACTGGTGTTATAAGGTAGATGCGCGCTTATTGTCATCGTTGTCAACATCAAGCTCGAGATTAACGTATCGCTCGTGAAATGGTACACTACTCGTATGAGTGAACCATAGCCTTCAGAGTATGGTATAGCTTTGAATGGTTGTGTTAATACTTTCAGTAATTGCTTATTGTATTGATTGTTTGTCCTGATTGCTTATTTATCAGTTATATTGCTTAACTGTCTTATTTGCATTGCACGACTTTCTTTCTCTCCAACTCGATATCTGTCTCGCCCTCACTGAGTATACGTGTTGTGTATACTCACTCCTCACCACCACATTTCAGGAAATGTCATGTTAGCTGGAAAGTTCGTGATTTCGTGAAAGTTCATGCTTGAAGAGTTGTCTTGCGTGCCTATGTGGCTAGAGTGTCGAAGTTGTAAAGATATATGCCTTCATATGTTGTATGTATTTATTTGTAAAAGAAATGTAATTTAAATCTAGCTAGGTAGTTGAGGTAAATTAATAAGCTAGTTTATGTAATCAGTTAGCATAGCTTAACTTCAATGCATGTTGTAATGTCCAAAGGAAAAGAGCTAGAATGGCATGATAGTTTATTTTATGCAGTAGCTTAGTATGGTTTAATTTTCAAGTTTGAGTGTACTTGTCAAAAATGAAAAGAGATAGGTTAGCTTTTAAATTAGAAATGTATGTATACTTGCTGAGTTTAATTGTTGAGAACCGAGGCTCGGATGGCCTTGAGGAAGTTTTATATGGTTGGACACGGTGGTGGTCCATTTATATGCTATTACAGGTTTTACATTTCGCCTAGAAACAGGGGAGACTCCGTCCGTTTTCCCTGAAAATTTTGCCCGGGTTTGGTTTGGGTTGTGATTAGATCGATTGATAGAACTCCCGGTCTCAAGAGGGATCGGGGTGTTACAGGTGGTATCAGAGCTTGTCTAGCTCATAAGCCGGGACAGGGTCCTCGGTCTGGTGGGTAGTGACCCTTGAATGTGTGCTTGTTAAGTGTGTCTTGAAAGTGTGTGCCTGTATGTGAGATTGTGTGTCTTGATTTGAATGTATGCACCTATGTGATATAGTTATGTGTTATGTGTTAAATGTTTTTTTTTCAAGTAAGGTGAAGTGTCCAGTTGTGCATTGAATTGACCTATCGAATTGGCATCGTGAATTGAATCGACCTCGTGGATTGTTATTTGCTTGAAGTATTGCTTGTAATGTGTGTATTGGAATGTCTTGAATTGGTTGTGCCGTGATTTGAATTGATTATGTTGTGCTTGACTTGATTGTTATGCTTGAGTGACTTTGTTGAATAAACTCTTTTGTAAACTTGCTGGCATAATATCTTAAGGCATATGTATAACTGTGATATATTGGCATTCATACATGTCTTATGGAAATGGTAAGTAAGTCATCTTCCTCCCCTGAAGAAAGTGGTTCACAGCTAGCCTCTCAAGGTGTATGGGTTGGCAGGAAATGAATGGCATTTAATTAGCCTTTATTTGGGAGTTGGTGTTTGCTTTTGGAGCTCGGTTATTGGCGAATCTCTAAGGTCTTCCTCTGTGATTAACAGTTGTGAATAGTAGCTTTCTCTTAGGGTTTTATTTGATTGTTCTTTGGGGCATTCTTTGGTTTTCTCAATGGGTATTCTTTGGAGACTTCTGTTGGCACTTTTCGGTGGACTTGGCTATTGGGGTTTCAATTGGATTTACTGCACGGTATTATCTATGATATATGTGTCTCGGTCTTTATTGGTGTGATACTGACATCCCTGATTGGAAATTCTTCAATGGCATTTTATAGAATTCTTAATGGGCATTCTACTAGTATCTTTCCTTGATGGCACTTATTGGAAGTCTTACACTTGGAATCCTGTTCAGACTTATTATCTCATATTGTTTATGGTATACTGTGGAATACTTTGGGCTTTCTTGGTGGTAAATTGTATAAGTTCTCACTTGGCGAACAGTGAAGAGGCCTTGGAGTTTGGTTTTGTATGTTGTACACTTGCTCGGGAATCTTACTCGGATTTCTCATCTAGTTGGAAAAATTATATTTGTTATTTAACTTGACTGTCTTATTAGACACATGATAATTCCTCTAGTATTTCCTTAGATATTATTCTCAGCATTTGATAGCGATACTCGGAATCTAGTGGGTTGTCCTATGCGGTTATTATTTGGAAGGCTTCTTTAGAACTTTTGAAGTATATTTGATTGGGTTTCTTAGTATTTTTTTCGCACTCTTATTAGGGAATTCTTCTATGAAATTCATGACCAGTGGGGTACTTATTTGGACCTCTGGATGGAACCTTTGTTTGAGCCTTTATTTGGCTTCTTGTTTGGGAATTCTCGAGCAGTAATAGTTGAACTTCTACTTGAGATTCGTGTATGGGGTATTCATTCGGTATTCTTCTTATCATTAATATGTGATATGATTTTATCTACAGTATCTTTGCTTAGCTCTTTATTGGTATTATCTCGGCGCTTTTGGTTGGGATTTTATTCTTCTTCGGTATTCGTGTCAACGGGATTCTTCAACTGATGAAGATTAGTCAGAATTGGATTTCAGATGATGCTGAGTTCTATTGGAAGAAGAATTGCGAGGACGCAATTGTTTTAAGGGGGGGAGGATGTGATACCCCGAACCTGGCATGTATTCAATAGCATTTAAAGTTCATTTAAATTGCATTTTATTGACCTTTCACCTTCTTTGACCAAACTAGTTGACTTTTCATCTACATTGACCAACTAGGACAAGGTGGGAATTTTTGAAATGTTTAATAAAGGGCAAACTTGGAATTAAAAATAAAAAAATGCAATGTTAAGTTAGTCAAATTTTGGGTCAATTTTGGAATTAAATCTGAACCAATTGGGGAAGAGTTAGGTAGCAAATTATATATGTTTGGAAAGCTCTATGAGTCTAGTTTCTGAGGCTTCAAACCGTTCGTGAATTGGAGTTTTCTAGAAGAAGTTATGACCGTTTTCGTAAGGTCGCGCATAGCTGTTTTGGTTTAGCGGGTTGACCGAATCTTTGACCTTTGACTTCTTGTCATTTTTTTTTCTTCTAAATAAGCAGAATGCAAACGAAAAAAACAGAGAAGAAAGGCTTGAAACCATGAGGAAAAGAAGGAGAAAAAAAAAAGAAAATTTCAACTACAAATCACCAAATCTTTGCGTGAGCTTGCACGGGGTGGTTTCCGAGGGACTCTACGAGGTTTTCCTAGCGTCTACGAGCGTTTAAGGTGAGGGTTTCATGTTTATTTGTGCATTTGAAAATGTTGAACATAAACTTTAATTTTTGTGATTTAACAGTAGGTTGTTATTTTGTCCGTTTCGTTGCTTAAAGAATGTTCCCTAGCAATTGTAGAACATGTATTTATAGCTTTTTAACATTTTCTACGGTTGAATATCGAATTTGAAATATAAATTGTGTAATGAATAGTAAATTATGAATAGTAAACCCCCGTTTCGATGAAGTTGCTCCGTTACGCGTTCTGTTGATGTAGGAAGATGCTAGATATGCTAGAATGCCTAAATGTGTGGTTTAATTGGAATGTGTAATGGAAAAACGGAGAAAAATGGCTTAGTGAAAGTCGGAGTCGTTTAGGTCGAGTTTGGTATTTTCTCGTTTTGCGTGTTGGCATTGTTTCGGGAGGCCATGGAAGCACTTTTGGTGCGATTATGGCATTGGTTGGGTGTTTGGTTGGTATAGTTGTAGTTGAAACGAGCAAAGGGGGAAATCGGGACTTTGTATGAATTCTAGGGTAAAGTAGGGTTTCGAGGTCTTTAGACGTGCCTTATGGTGACCTAGGAGGATTGGTGAAGTCGGTTTCCAAAGCTCGTGGCTCGTTTGAAAGTAGTAGCGTTTTGAAAGTTGGGGTCATTTTTGGAATTTTGTGTGATTTCATAGTATATTGCTTATAGAATGTTTATAATGCTTATAGAATGTTTATAATGCTTATAGAATGTTTATATTGCTTATAGAATGCTTATAATGCCTATAGGATACTTGTTATTGCTTGATAAGGTTAATTGGTGTTGTTCTTGTTACTTGTTTGATTGTAAATGCTTGTTAATGCTTATTACGCTTGTTAGAGTTGATTATTGATTGAAATGTTTATCAATTGTTGATAATGCTTGATATCTTGTTTATCGCTCGTTTATCGCCTTGTATCGAGTCTTGCATTGCATAGTGTCCATCGCGTGAGTTATGGGCCTCTCTGGGTAGCCTCGGGTTTCCAGTGTTGGTTGCTCTAGCTCCGTGGCTATTCCCTTTCTCGCTTGGGTTGCCTCCCAGGGAGATTTGGTTCGTAGAATTGATGGATACTTCCGGGGTATTCCAAACTGGTGTTATAAGGTGGATGCGCGCTTATTGTCATCGTTGTCAACATCAAGCTCGAGATTAACGTATCGCTCGTGAAATGGTACACTGCTCGTATGAGTAACCATAGCCTTCAGAGTGTGGTATAGCTTTGAATGGTTGTGTTAATACTTTCAGTAATTGCTTATTGTATTGATTGTTTGTCCTGATTGCTTATTTATCAGTTATATTGTTTAACTATCTTATTTGCATTGCACGACTTTCTTTCTCTCCAACTCGATATCTGTCTCGCCCTCACTGAGTATACGTGTTGTGTATACTCACTCCTCACCACCACATTTCAGGAAATGTCATGTTAGTTGGAAAGTTCGTGATTTCATGAAAGTTCATGCCTGAAGAGTTGTCTTGCATGCCTATGTGGCTTGAGTGTCGAAGTTGTAAAGATATATGCCTTCATATATTGTATGTATTTATTGTTAAAAGAAATGTAATTTAAATCTAGCTAGGTAGTTGAGGTAAATTAATAAGCTAGTTTCTGTAATCAGTTAGCATAGCTTAACTTCAATGCATGTTGTAATGTCCAAAGGAAAAGAGCTAGAATGGCATGATAGTTTATTTTATGCAGTAGCTTAGTATGGTTTAATTTTCAAGTTTGAGTGTACTTGTCAAAAATGAAAAAAGATAGGTTAGCTTTTAAATTAGAAATGTATGTATACTTGCTGAGTTTAATTGTTGAGAACCGAGGCTCGGATGGCCTTGAGGAAGTTTTATATTGTTGGACACGGTGGTGGTCCATTTACATGCTATTACAGGTTTTACATTTCGCCTAGAAACAGGAGAGACTCCGTCCGTTTTCCCTGAAAATTTTGCCCGAGTTTGGTTTGGGTTGTGATTAGATCGATTGATAGAACTCCCGGTCTCGAGAGGGATCGGGGTGTTACACGCACAGCGCCTAGTATCCATTTTTTACGGCTAGGACTACTGGGGTATCTAATCCTATTCATTCCCCTATTTTTGTCTCTTAGTGTCAGTGTCGGCCTAGCAGAGTGCTTTCGCCGTTAGTGTTCTTTCCTCTCTTTACGCATGTCACAACTCCATCGGAAATTCCCTCTGTCTCTACCGTACTCCAGCTTGGTAGTTTCCACCACCTGTCCTGGGTTGAGCCCTGGGATTTGACGGCGGACTTGAAAAGCTACCTACAGACGTTTTACGCCCAATCATTCCGTATAACTCATGCATCCTCTGTATTACCGCGGCTGCTGGCACAGAGTTAGCCGATGCTTATTACCTAGATATCGTCATTACTTCTTCTTTGGGAAAAGAAGTTCACGATCCGTAGGCCTTCTACCTCCACGTGGCATTGCTCCGTCAGGCTTGCGCCCATTGCGAAAAATTCCCCACTGCTGCCTCCCGTAGGAGTCTGGGCCGTGTCTCAGTCCCAGTGTAGCTGATCATCCTCTCGGACCAGCTACTGATCATCGCCTTGGTAAGCTATTGCCTCACCAACTAGCAATCAGACGTGAGCCCCTCCTCAGGCGGATTCCTCATTTTGCTCCTCAGCTTACAGGGTATTAGCAGCCATTTCCAGCTGTTGTTCCCCTCCCAAGGGCAAGTTCTTACGCATTACTCACCCGTTCGCCACTGGAAACACCACTTCCCGTCCGACTTGCATGTGTTAAGCATGCTACCAGTGTTCATCCTGAGCCAGGATCGAACTCTCCATGAGATTCATAGTTGCATTACTTATAGCTCCCTTGTTCGTAGACAAAGCAAACTCGAAATTGTCCTTCATTCCAAGGCATAACTTGGATCCATGCGCTTCATATTCGCCCGGAGTTCACTCCCATAAATATAGCCATCCATGCCCCTTCACGTCAATCCCACGAGCCTCTTATCCATTCTCATTGAATCACGGTGGGGGAGTAAATCTAAATAGAAAAACTCACATTGGGTTTAAGGATAATCAGGCTCGAACTGATGACTTCCACCACGTCAAGGTGACAATCTACCGTTGAGTTATATCCCTTCCCTACCCCCAGAACTGACTAATCCTAAGTCAAAGGGTCGAGAAACTCAACGCCACTATTCTTGAACAACTTGGAGCCGGGCCTTCTTTTCGTACTATTCCAGATATGAAAATGATGGTTAAAA
>CM075781.1:9264662-9274662 GCA_037974665.1 Ehretia macrophylla
AAATCATAAGCTTAAAGAATAGATGTTACACCAGAACACTTGTCTTCATTTCCAATCAAATTAGGATTCAAGATAAACAATAGATCTAAATCACATTTATTTATAACTAAACAATTATTTTCATGTAGGTAGTATGACATTCAAGCTATAGTTAACCTCTACATGACTTAATAAATGAGTTCACATTTTAGCAAGATGGGTAAAAGGGCAAGGGAAAAGGCAACTACATTCCATACTAACTCATGATTTCTATTTACTCATTCAATCTCAATTATATCACAATTTACATAATTATAAGAGCTCCATTACGCTACTAATCATCCAAGAACACTACACAATAAAGTATTGATCGAAGATATCCAATTAGAGTCAAAATATATCATCACTTCTAGCAAAATAACAATGAAATTCAGATTCTCGTGCAATAGGATAGTTCTGACACATCTCACCAAAATGATCATAACTTATTCTAGAAAACTCTGATTAATGCACCGTAAAAAGCATTAGAAACTAGACTCGTAAGGCTTTCTAATGGTATATAATTCAACCCCTAATCCTTCTCCAATTAATACAGTTTTAAGCTCGAAATTGCCTTAGTTTTGCTGAAAAAATCTGGACAACCATGGTTGAACACACACACATGTGCACGCGTGAATTTTGCTTCGTTCCCTTATATTCCTAGCTAGTTTTAAACATTATTCAAGCATATATAAGTGTTGCACACTTCATTAAGCATTTTTATCAAACATCTAGCCTACACATGTCCAAAGATAGCAAATTAACAACAACAACAAATATAACAATAACAATAGAAGCAATTTCATATAACAATTAAGCAAATTACAAAGGGGCATAATCAAAATTCACATAAAACTATAACAAAAGCTCCAAAACATCTTGAAAACACATTTAAAAACACAAGGAGTCATGTCAAGGTCTTAGAAGCGTGAGACAATCGAATTTGTATTTAAACCCCTTTGTTATTCAATCTATTTTCCTTCCAAACTCATGTTATGGTTCTAGATTAGCAAGCGGCCTATACCATGCTTCTAGTTAACCCCTTAAGCACCTTTAGGACCCTCGAAATCACGCGAATACCCGCATTTAGCCCAAAAGCCCCAAATTCTCTCTTTTGACTTTGTACTACACGTACCTCAACCGAGACTGAAATGGGAGCTAACAAAGCTTAGTTAGGTCCTAAATAGCCTAGGATTACTAAATGTGGAGGCCAATTCAACCCGGATTCGTGATAACCCTGAAACTCCTTTCTAAAAGTCGTCTATTTCCTTCTTTTACTAGGTTATGAGCAATTAAACCCTACATGACCTTTACATTACTTTCATTAACATCTAAAGCACCTATTAGAACCATTAATTCAAGCTATAAAGTCCGATTTCACAAAACCCTAACATTTCTGTCACTATTCATGCCAAATATCCAACAATCAATTTCAACCGATTAAACTACGAAACAATAGCATAAATTAGGTCTCTACTACTTATATATAACATACATAAGCATATTTGAGCATTGCAATAGCATTTAAGAGCAAAACAAGAAATTCAAGAAAGTTGTCACATTTCCAAAATGCAAAAATAGCATACAAATCCCTCACCTATTGCATGTAGGAGCTCCTAGGAGGCTAGTAAACACCCTAAACCACTTGCACCTAGCTTGACTTGGCTTTGATTGAAGATTTGTTGAGCAAAAATCTCTCATTCTCCTCCTATGCTAATTTTCGGATTTGCTACTGTGTTTTCAGTTTTTCCTCTTTTTTTGTGTTTCGCTAACTTATGAGCTTAGTGTGAGGTGTTGAGCATATATAAGTCTATATGTTTTATTTTAGTATGAGTATGTTGGTCAAAATATTAATTAAGCTAGCTTAAAGTGAGTCCTAAGTGCAATTTAAATGATAGCTAATCAAAACACATAGTTTTGTTACGTAATACTATTCATTAGTTTCAACAAATCATTTTCTAAACGGATGCTCCTATCGCTTTTAGCTCAAATGCACATTTTTCTCATTCCTAAAACAATTAATATGATTTAAGAAAAATACTAATTCGAATTAATTAAGTGGTTGAAAAGCGTGATGAATAGTAATCACATATGCAACAAGCAATACATAGTGAAAATGCACAAATAGTAGATGCAATAGTTAATAGGTGCACGGTGAAATTCTTGGGCGTCACATATTATACCAGGAATATCAATGAACCCGATTATTGCAATTGCGTAGGATACCTTTTTTTAGCTTCTAGGGTCTATTTCTTAGTTCAAGATCCCTCTTACTAACTAGAATCAAAGAATTAGTAGATATGTTCTGCCCAAAATGGGAATGGGCTAGGATTATGAACTTATAATCTGATGATTGAGTCGATTCCATGATTATAAGTTCATTCCATACCGGACCAGACCAGAGTAGGGTTATATACATTCTCATTATGAGAAGGGGTCATTCGAGCGTATTTAAATAGATACTATGTTTACATATGGATCCCTACGTCGTTACATTCCATTTAGGATTAAGAATAGGCGTAATCGGACCTGCTTTTTACATATCTCTCGTTATTTGGGACCCTATTCACCTCTTTGAACTTCTATTGAATCGAGAAATAGGTTTGATTGTCTATCTTTTTGATATAATATATAAGGCATTCTCCGAATAATTCAAATCGAAGCAATTGGATGTCCAACTCGGGCCTATATGACCGATCAATAGAAATACTCCACCTTTGTCATATATTCTATACATCACACTAGATAGATATCATATTCATAAAATACGATTCACTTTCAAAATGCCTTGGTGGTGAAATGGTAGACACGCAAGACTCAAAATCTCGTGCTAAAGAGCGTGGAGGTTCGAGTCCTCTTCAAGGCATAATATTGAGAATGCTTATTGAATGAGCAATTCAATAAGAGAGCTCAGATCGAATTGGTATTGATATACCGATTCGATCCGAGCTTTTGGAATTGGAATAAGTTCGGCAGCATATCGCGAAATCTTGACGATCTTCTCTATCTAATGAATAGGGAGTCTCCTTTAAAATTGTCCGACCTGCACCCGCCCCCCGAGTATATGCATCAACTGGAATCACACAAGGGTAGATTAGAAACCTCCAGTAAAATGCCCGCTCGTAACCCAGCAGATAAAGTACATTACATAGTCCAGGGATCGGCGACTTACCCATTCAGTGACTTTGGCATTGGACGTTCCAAAAAATATATATATATACTATCGGGTCTGGTGAATTCAATTATAGACGCCTATTGGCATTCCAGCCTTCTTTCTTCTCTTTTCAGGGCCTATTTGAAAGAGAATCCAATACTTCTTGGTCGTGAATATCTGAACTGGTTGTTCGCTATTCAAGAATTCTTGTTTAGGCAGTTCATACCATCCATACATAGTGTTTCTTTTTATCTAAGATTTCAATTCTTCTATGTTTCAGCAGTAACATATTTTTCCATGGAGCTAAGGTCCAAAATATGGGAGAAACAAGCGTTTCCACGACTCTACCACCCAGTCAATTCTATTCCACTTAATCCCTCTTTCATGGCCACATATCTTTCCAGCTAAGGAATGGGAAATATTTCTCCTGTTACATGAATCCAATTTTCATTTCATCCAGGAAAAGCCATCTCTTTCTCAACAATGTCTTTGTCATTTGATCCAATAGCGTTCCGTTAGATAGGAAGAGATTTGATAAATACTGATAACTCTCGGATAGAGTATTAGAATGGAAAGATCCATTAGATAATGAACTATTGGTTCTAAGCCATCTCTGACGATTAATCAACAATTCGAAGTGCTTTTCTTGCGTATTCTTGATAAACCAGCGTTTATATATAGATGTAGGAGGATCCGTTTGGGAAGTAAGAAGCCCCTTTGACATCTCTTCATCTGCAAATAATTCTCGATGTGAAAACACAGAGCCAGGGGGCTGATCTTTGAATATGAAAAAAGAGTGGATCTGTAGGGTCCCAAATGAATTGGCTTATTTGAAAAAAGCCTTGTTCTTTGGAAGATCTATCTCATGTCTGGTACTGCACGGTTCCACTCTGCAAGAACTCCGAATCATTCTCTTAAAGCTCATCCTCTTCATCATAAATGATCCGCTTGCCTCGAAATGACCTGGACCAATAGGGAAATCCTAATTCATTGGGGCCTTTCGATACAATCAAATAGAAAGCCCCAAGAGCGCCATATTCTAGGAGCCCAAACTATGTGATTGAATAAATCTTCATCTATCTGTTGCGGGTCAAGGGCTCCTTCTTCCTCCCCTTCTTCAACTCTGATTTGTATTTTTCATAGAGAAATCTCTGATCAAGGATATAACAAGATCCATTTTTCATAATATCTAAGGGATTCCTTGGTTTGGGCCGAAGAAGAAATGTCACTCGATCATTATCAAACTGACTGCAATCTTTTTCTGTCCATGAAGATCCTACCAGAGCCCCTTCTACTTCTAATAGGCCATGAACTAGATCATAATCATTCTTAATGAGTCTATAAGAAGTGATCCCATTTTTTTCATCAGGTCCGGGTAGAGACCAAAGATCTTGAGCGATCGATCTGGCAGAACAACTCAAAAGATAAAAAAGTATCATTAATTTTTTCATGCTTGTTCCAAGTTCGAAGTACCATTTGTACAAATAAGAATCCCCTTCATTACATGATATCTTCTTCATATAGATAGATATAGGATCTATGGGGCAATTACTTAGAAGTATATTTTGTGCTACAGCCCTTCCTATCTGATAGAAAAGGATCCCATGATCCTGAACCGATCTTACCTGGGATCGCAAATCCCAAGTTTGTCTATGAATAGTGGATCTAATTGTATTAGTGTCTATAATTGATTACTTATGTGTAATACTAATCGATAGGGCCTAATTGGTAAGTGCTACAAGATCTCGTGCATTGGAACCCATGGTTATAGACCCGAATCCGTTAGTATGGAACATTTTCTTTTCCAAGTGAAATCCCCTAGTATATGAAAGAGTGAAAAAGTGCTATCGTTGTTGTGGAATAAGAAGCCTCGTATCTTAATGCACGTATTTAATTTATTCGAAGCTATTAGAGCGGGATCCACTTTTTGTGGAATATGAGTCGAAGCAATAACAAGAATATTTCAAGTGGAACATCTTTCACAATCCCTGGATAGATGGTTCACTACTAGACCGAGGGATAAATAATTCGACTTATTCACATCCAGATCATGAATGTTTGGAATCCATATTATGCAAGGAGACGTTGCTTTTGCTAATTCGAATTGAAGGGTGATATAAAATCGGTCTATTTCCGGTATCATATCCATAGTTAGCGCATTCATCCTAGTTAGCAGTTCCAGCAGCTGTGTATCAAGGTCACGATCGATATCATCACTAGCATCGATATCGTCACTAGCATCAATATCATCACTATTATCAATATCGATATCATCAATAAGAAAACCTTTAGGCTTGTTATCCAGGAACTTGTTCAGAAATATCGTAATGAAATGAACATAGGAGTTTGTCGCTAGGTATTTGACCAAATAGGATCGTCCAGTTCCTATAGAACCTATCACTAAAATACCCCTAGAGGGGGATAAGGCTAAGCGGAGCAAAAAAAGGTTTTCCATGAGATGGGAAATGAAAACTATTAGCCCCACACGAATTTTGTGAATAAGTGATTGTTTGATAATAAGCAAGGAATATCCGTCTTTCTGCTAAACAGGATGTATTGAACTCATAATTCATTAGATACATTTTATGAATGTCAACTAAATATCGTAAGTAAATTGCTTCCGGTTGTTCAATCATTTGATAACCAAAGTCATTCTTTGATAAATGATAACTATGAGTCAGACTCAATAGAATTTGATCAATCCTTTTTTCTGTCGTTAAGGTGGAGAACTGAACCAAGAATTCTCTTTCTTCATCATCAATCGAATCATTGTTTGTGGCCCAGGAATCTATTTTATCATCAATCCAATCCCCGTTCACGTTTTTTATTTTTCTTATCAATGAATAGATCTCTTTGCTTGTATGACTTAGATGTCTCATATTTCTCAAAAAAGTGATTCGATTAATGGGATTTGGTATGAGATCGATGAGATTGATATTCAAATATTTCTTCTTAGAACGTATTGATTTGACCCCATAAGCGGGACCAAACATGTTGCCGTTAAAAGTAGAATCCCGTATTTCTTCAAGAGAATATCCTAATTTTTCCAGAGCAACTAGAAAGAGATTCTTTAACCATAAAGAATTCGGTTCAGATGTAGGATACCTATCCATAAGTTTTCGTAACTCAATCATAGATGATGGAATCATCAAAGATTTGACCTTTTTGAACTCTATCTGTAACTCACTAGAGGCCCGGGAAACAAAGAGAAGATGTGTACGAATGAGATATCCAGCAATAAAAAGAAGGAAAAGGATTGAATAGAGGAACTCCTGAACCTTTGGCGATCTCAGATGTGTCAATATCAATGGTGACTCATTATTTCGATGAATCATTTCTTCGGACAGAAGAAGATTATGTAAACACTTACTCGAAATCTCACTTATCAGATTCCATTGTGGAAGACACAATTTTTTCTGAAGAATTCGCCATAATATACCTAATCCATGCATAATATCATGAAAAATGGATACAAATTTTTGACTGCTACTTAGTATCGGCAATAGGTCTAAAAAAGTATCTAAAAATATCAAATTTAGATATTTGTACCCTGTCGAAGTAAGGAACCATGGCATATATGTCTGGAATAGATTCCATTTTGAGAGAGTTGAAAAAGCACTATCTCGTTGAAAGGTTCTATACATCTGCCCTTTCTCAACGCATTTTTTTAGACAAAGACTCCATTTATTTCTCTTTTTAGATGGTAAATATTTCTCAGAACATGGAGTCTGAATCAAACCCATGTTTGAATTGCAATTGAGATACTGATGCAAGTTTTTCCCTTCTGAATCAGATAGATTCATATCTGAAAGAGGTTGACAATAAGTTCTTTCAAAATTGACTATTTGTCCCTCCGTTAGAGGTGTCCCAGAAATCTCTGCGATTGAGTAAATAGCTCTACGAACGAACGGATCAGATTGACTTGGAAAATGGAAAGATTTGTACAAGTTATACGCTTCGTCACCACTTTGTGGAAAATCGTTAGGTATGAATATGTTAGATACCTGTGACTCGATTGGTGAAATAGTATCTCTTCCCCCAAAAGCATGTTTTTTTTTACCGACGCATAAAGAAAATATTTTGTTGCGAATGAACAAGATATTGAGGAATTGTCCATACGTAAAATCATAATTATTGATACGGGCCTTTTCCACAGAAAAGGGGAATCTTGTGTTATAATAGAAGCAGAAGTAATATGGATTATTCAAGAATCGAAGTCGATTTGTTTTATAAAAAGAAGATATCAATGAACTTCTATGAAATGGTTTCAAGAGATTCAACCAATTGTCTTGATTGTGGAATATCATTGAGAAATACGAATCTGTGTTATCAAACGATTTCCTGCGATTATTTCTAGTATGGAATGAGTCAATCATCCACTTTGGTATCTTATTGAACAAAAATGGTGATATTGTTCCTCTATTGATCAAGAATTTCGATTTTTGGTAAGTATCATGATCATCCAATAAGAAGGGTTTTAATTTTTTCAAATGAACAATTTGAAGACCTATTGATTCTAACAACTGATTGGAGAGTTGATCATTCGGACCTTTCAATTCATAGATGTAGATCTCGGACCTATAAATGGGGATATTCTCGAAACTCACACAGCAAAAAGGAAGTGAGTTAGACAAAAAGAAAAGCAACTTGGACAAAAAAAGAAGTGACTTGGACAAAAAAAAAACGAACTAGCTTAGAGAAATCTTTTTTGTCGATAACCTCAGACCAACCAATTGAATATTGATTAATACGTAATCGAGCAAACACTACTTGAAAACGTCTCTTCTGCTCAGAAACAAAATGTTCCAAATATTCCTGGAAATTCTTGCTCCCATTTGACCATTTGTATCTATATGCATCAGGATCCCAATCATGGATCTCTCGGTTCGAGAAATCAAAATAAGAGGATCGAACCATTTCTTCTGACTATTTTTCAAATTCGAGAAATGTTGGTTGATTGTATATTTCATTATAGTTCTATGATTCAGAGTATCCTTTCCTATTTGATCCCTTTGAATTCCATATTCGAAGTTGCGATCGGATCTATTCATTAAAAAGAATCGATTCAATACATTTTTTTATGTACCCATAGGTACTATATTGGATTTGAATCAGATTTCAGATCAATCTATATTGATTGACTGCCTCCATTATGTTGTTGGTAGCAAATACCACTATTTCTGGTTTTGGATCTTCCAAATTATTCCCGCAGGAGATCCAGACCCATTTTTTTCTAATCCTTCAAGAAAAAGATTCATTCTCTTCATAAAAACTAGGAGGTAGAACCAATAAAGATTTCTTTTTCGATTCATCCCTGGAGTTGAATACCCTATTCAAGAATTGTTTTTGATCCAATCCGTAGGAATCAATAGAAAAGGCAAATCCCTTATGTAACGCCCCGAACCAACACTCCCACGCCTACATGTAACACCCCGCCCTTAACGCTACGAGCGTGCACAAGAGGCCGAGGCGAGTAGGCCTGAAAATGCACTATGACAATATTGTCCGCTTTGGAGCCCATACCCCTCACAGCTTTGCTTTCCACGCAGCCACTGCCACGTGAAAAGGCCTTGTCATGATACAAGGGACACATATCCACTTATATCTAGTAGCCCAAAGACCTCCCCAGTCGATGTGGGATGGGATCACCACACCTTATGATACACCAGATCCGACTCGGTTATTGATAGAGTGAATAGATTTGTCATTTCTTGAAATATCTCTTTGGATTCAAAATCGTGGTGTAAGGTGTATCCTCCCTTGTTCCGGTCATGGAATAGATGAAATAAATCCAAAATTGGATTTTTGTTCAAGAATGATCTTATTGGAACTGTCCATATCCGGTTCATCCTTCGGAACCATATCACATCCCGGATCTGATGAAATATGATGAATTGATACGGTATTTTGTAAATACGTAATTATCTTGAATATATTAACCATTTCTTTATTTTTCGATCGCCTGGAAGGGACAAAAGAAAGATCTTGTTGTTTCTTCAGCAATTTTTGATCCCTAGTAGACCTCTCAGTAGGATTCGAACCCAGATGAAGTTCTGACCATCTATTAGAGAAAAAAGAACGAACGGATCTTGTAGGATTCCAAAAAAATTCTTCGATTTCTTTCGGAAGCAGATGATTAATCATCTGCTTCTCACGTTCCGTGAATATCCAGAAAAGCATTTCGGGAATCGGTCTGATTCTGTCTCTGTTCATTCCTTTTGAAGAAAAGAAGGATCCCAAAGAATCAATCTTTCTTTTAGTTGTTGAGTCTCTCTTTGATTGATCAATGTGTGATATTCTGAATCCTCATTACTAATGGAATCTGAATGATCTCTGGATTGATCAGAAGATCCTTTCAGTTGGCTAGAATCCATTACTTGAACGAAACTAGATCTTGTGGAATTATATTGAATATTTGACGATACATTCTGTACCTTGCTAAAAAAACCGATCCTTATTTACCAACCACACATTGTCTAACCAAATCAAATTCTCTCTCGATACGTTCTTCAAAAAATCCGATTCGTGCGGATTCCTCCCCCAACTAACAAAGAGATCTTGGCGGAATTGCCACATATGAAATTGAGCACAATTTTGCAAAGAAAAAGCCCACTTGTTTCTCGAGAAGAGATGGGAAACATGCTCAATATCATTTGATTGAATAGTTGACCTAGCCCCTTGTTGTTTGAAGAAACCCTCCACTTCAATTGGTATTTTTTCACGAAAAGCAGACATGAGATAAGAAATCCAGTGTTTCACTAAGATTTCGAATAGCGGTCCCGAATTCAAGTTTATTATATTTCGCCTCTTCCTCAGAGTAAGACGATC
>CM075781.1:9277162-9294662 GCA_037974665.1 Ehretia macrophylla
AGGGAGGTGATGCAGCATACCGAGAAATGCTTTCATGAGATGCAACAAGGATAATAACATATATAACATAAAATAACAAAGCTAGTCAGACAAGTATTTAACCACGTATAAAAAGGATACGATTCCACGTTTGTCTTCAATCACGAGCCACGAGTCAAGATCTTCAACAAGTGTCGGCAAACCCTTACTCCAACAAGTTGGGATACTCCGGATGTATCCCGATCCTACGACTCTTTCTCCTGAGGTAGCACCATATGCCCAGCAGGTGAACCACGCATCTAGGGTAGTGGAGTATATTCAACGAGAAATTGAATAGACACCATGGTAGTCGAGGGAGCATGGCAAGCCCGATGCCGCCCGTGTTTCTCGACGCTACCATGTCCGAAAAGGTTGCGCAACCCCGAGACAAGTCCACAAGAATCAAGATATCAAATAACACGTGAGAGGGACGACGAAGTAGGCCGCCCTCGCAATTAATCACAAATAACAAGAAAAGACACAAGATAGCAAGTAAATAATACATATAAACTTTATGAATTACCAAGTAATATAACTTAAAAACAATAAAATAAGTTAAAATGCATAGAAGAGATGAAGACTCCCTCACCTGGAATTAAGCCAAGTATGCAAGAGAATAGCTGAGGTTTACCCCAACCTCTTGACTTAGCTCAAATGTGCAACCCTAGTCTATTCACACTAGTATAAGACTTTATCAATTAACTATATTAATTCCATTTGAATATCCATATAACTAACTAGAATCAATATAGCTCCATTAATACATGATCTATGTACCTACTTATCTAGCATTTTACTTTTAGCTAGTAACTCACGGAATATAAGAACATTACAATTTGTAGGCTATGCATAATTATACTCTAGTTTCAATTGAGGTTTAATTAGTACAATATTCACTAAGTTACCCTAACAAGCATTCTACTGAAATGTTAGTAATCCATGTAGAATAAGAGAGATTTCAACTAGAAGTCACTATTAGAGAAGCTAGACAAGGTCATAGTTGAAACTTTTGCATACAATACAATCAACTTATAAGTTACAGTAATTAGAATATTTAACTCATATACTCCATGCTTTTAATATTCTACAAGCTAATTAAGAAGATAGCTCAACATTTGCACATAGGGACATAAATGCATTTATCAACTAATAGAAAAGTTATCTATCAACTATTTAATAACTAGCATACCATTTTAGCAAAATAACCATACTTCAAGCTAAGATTCTAACATATCACTAGTAGGATCAACTTAAGTTAATTACATTTAATATATAATAGACAACCATCAACTTACAATTAACCTTACATGTAGATTCAAAGAGCATTAAACACATTCTTTCACATAGCTACTTAACCCTTCTAAGTGATCACTAGTTGCACATTGATAACAACAACTAATTCTAGTAATTGAATTGTTTAGTATATATAGAAACATTACCTATCTTTAAAGGTGGCGACCATCACAATTCTACTAGCATTTCTCATTCACAGTAGAATAAAATAACTTTCAATTTAAATTAGCTTTGCTAACAATTAGATTTCAATTATAATTCATGAAAAAAAACATAACTATAAGAGCCCCATTACATTACTAATCATACAAGAACACTACACAATAAGGTCTTGATCGAATACATCCAATTAGAACTAATTATAACATTACCATAGCAAAATAACAACACCATTCAGATTCTCGCATAACTGGGCAGTTTCGACACATCTCGCCAAAATGGTCATAACTTATTCAAGAAAACTCTGATTAATGCACCGTAAAAAGTAGTAGAAACTAGACTCATAAGACTTTATAACAGTATATAATTCAACCCCTAATCCTCCTCCAATCAATACAGTTTTAAGCCCGAAGTTGCCTCATTTTTGCTATAAAAAAAATTGGACAACCACAATTGAACACACACACACGTACACATGGTGTAATTAGTTCATTTACTCGAAATTCCAATATATATAGTGAGAGCTAACTAAAACTCCAATCTTGTATATTTATGAACATACATGCTAGCTAATTTCTTCTTGAGCTCCCACAATCTTCTTACAAGCATTCTTTCAAACATTGAACATGCAATATCTATTATCTCCCACTCCTAACACAACAACAACCAGAACACTAGAATTCTCATTTAACTAACAATCAACACCAAAATACCATATTGTTAACATAACACCTAATAAATCATATTGAATATCTTATAACCATCATTTAACTCCAATATACACATCTACACAATGAGAATCCATAATTTTACTATCTAGCAATCACAATCATTAATGTCAATTATCAACTAGCTAAAACATCTTTTAATTTCTTGCAGATGCTTAACTTTATTTATTCAGTTACCTATGCTATAGTCCTCCAAATGCTCTGGTCTTTATCTATAAACGTATTTCTTCGAGTGTAGATGATCTTAGAACCAAACGGAACTCAATTCCGATCTGAATTCCTCAAGATACAAGCATTTCCGTACGACTACGCATAACTGCCCTGCACCCGTGTTTTTCCCAGACACATTTCAGAAATGGCTAAATCGGAGGCCTAAAACGTTAGAATTAGCCTTATCCCTAGAAATCAACATTTGTTCTAAACTGCCTAATCTAGCTGGTGCATAAATTTCGTTAAGTTTAAAGCACTTTTGCTAGGTCAAAAGAGCTTCGAAAGACAGGGGCAGTGGACTATCCGAATTTTGCTTACTCTTAACACTTTGTTTAGCTTGTATTCCTCACTTGATTAGCTTGTATTCTAGTTGATAAGCTAAACTAACTCTCTTATAGGCATATCAACAGACACCTCACATGCAATACACAACCTACTTTCATCAACAACAACACAACAACCAATCCTTGTAATCTATCAAATATAGTTAGCAACAACACTTTGTATTCATATATCTTCAAATAACTAGGCTAGTTGACTAAGCAAGGCATGTAATAACTCTACTTCAACATTTATGTAACCTACAATTTCAAGAAAATTCAAGAGATCACATAAAAATGCAAACCCTCACCTTGTACATGTTGAATATGCAAGAAATTAACTTAGTTTGGCTTGAATTCCTTTCCTTCTTCTTCTTTTTCCTTCTTTTCCTTCTCTCTCTGCGTGTGTGTGTGCTGAATTGTGTGTGTGTGTGCTGAAACGTGTTGTGTGTGTGTATTTTGTGTAGTTTATTTGTTTTAATTAAGGTCAAAATTAGGTAGGATTTTTTTATAAAGACTCAAAAGTCTATCTTGCCCCTTTAACTAATTTGATATTTACTAGTTTGACATTTAGTTGAAATCTAATTAATCTAGTTTCTATTTGCAAATTGATAACACTTAAATAATGTCTACGTTACTTAAAACTCTTAAATGCACGAGACTGCACATAAATGCACGTTAAACGAAATAGATGCATGTAATCCAAAAATATGATATTTTATACAAACAAATATATATAAATAATTAAAGTAGACATATAAATATATGCACATTAATAAAATAATTATATGCACATGTCGGGGTGTCACATAGACCTCAACGGAAAACTGAAGAGTAACGACAACAAGTGATTGAGTTCAATAGTTCCTCATATAAAATTATTGACTCTAGAGATATAGTAATATGGAGAAGACAAAATTGTTTCAAACACCGACAGAACCAGAAGCGCCCATTCTTTCAAAGAGAGGGGGACGGGTTATTCACATTTCATTTGATGGTCAAAGGCGAATTGAAAGCTAAGCAGTGATAATTCTAAAGATTCCCGGGGGGAAAAATAGAGATGTCTCCTACGTTACCTATAATATGTGGAAGTATTGATGTAATTTCATAGAGTCATTCGGTCTGAATGTTACATGAAGAACATAAGCCAGATGACGGAACGGGAAGACCTAGGATGTGGAAGATCATAACATGAATGATTCGGCAGATTTGGATTTATATATATATATATATCCACCCATGTGGTACTTCATTGTACGAAAAGATCCATCTGTATAGATATCATCATCTACATCCAGAAAGTCGTATGCTTTGGAAGAAGCTTGTACAGTTTGGGAAGGGGTTTTGATTGATCAAAAAGAAGAATCTACTTCAACCGATATGCCCTAAGGCACGACCATACATAACATAGAAATCACACTTGGAAAGGGTGGACAATTAGCTAGAGCAGCGGGTGCTGTAGCGAAACTGATTGCAAAAGAGGGGAAATCGGCCACATTAAAATTACTTTCTGGAGAGGTCCGTTTGATATCCAAAAACTGCTCAGCAACAGTCGGGCAAGTGGGGAATGTTGGGGTGAACCAGAAAAGTTTGGGTAGAGCCGGATCTAAGTGTTGGCTAGGTAAGCGTCCTGTAGTAAGCGGAGTAGTTATGAACCCTGTAGACCATCCCCATGGGGGTGGTGAAAGGAGAGCCCCAATTGGTAGAAAAAAAACCCACAACCCCTTGGAGTTATCCTGTACTTGGAAGAAGAAGTAGAAAAAGGAAGAAATATAATGATAATTTGATTCTTCATCGTCGTAGTAAATAGGAGAGAAAATTGAATTTATTTCTTCGTCTTTATTTACAAAAAAAAAAAAGGAGTAAACTGTGACACGTTCACTAATAAAAAATCCTTTTGTAGCCAATTATTTATTAAAAAAAATTGATAAGCTATATTATTGTTATCCATAATGGGAAGGAGCATTTACCTATTTATATAACAGATCGTATGGTAGGCCACAAATTGGGAGAATTCGCACCTACTTTAAATTTTTGAGGACATGCCAAAATCGATAATAGATCTCGTCATTAAGTAGTTAATATTAAAAAAAAAAATCTATATAGATGCTTATGATTCATTAGTAGAAGGCAAACCTTATGCTAAAGAAGAAAAAAACAGAAGTATATGCTTTAGGTAAACATATATCCATGTCTGCTGACAAAGCATGAAGAGTAATTGATCAAATTCGTGGACGTTCCTACGAGAAAACACTTATGATACTAGAGCTCATGCCCTATCGAGCGTGTTATCCAATTTTTGAAGTAGTTTATTCAGCAGCCGCAAATGCTAGTTACAATATGGGTTCCAACGAAGCCAATTTAGTCATTAGTCAAGCCGAAGTCAACGAGGGTAGCACCGTAAAGAAATTCAAACCTCGAGCTAAAGGGCGTAGTTATCCGATAAAAAGACCTACCTGTCATATAACTATTGTAATGAAAGATATATCTTTAGATGATGAATATGTAGAGATAGTGTAACGCCCCGATCCCTCACGAGACCGGGACTCCTATTTATCATGTTATTCTCACCCAATTCCAAACCCCAGACACGAAATTTAGTGGAAAACGGACGGAGTTTTCCCTATATATAGGACTATCTAAAAACCTGCCAACAGTCACATACAAGTCCTGAATCACAATCAACCATTCATACAACCTAACTTTCAAGATTCATAAAGCCAACCAGCTTCTCAAGGCCTTCCGAGCCTTGGAACAACAAAATCTACTTATAGCACACAAGCATGCAAGACAAAATTAATTTTAACTATAAGTAGTTGGATATAACTATAGCCAAGGTTTCTTATCAAGTTAACAAATACCCAAGCATGCAATAAGAAAAGTAAACTAGGATTCATTATTACATGCCATCTAACTTAGTCATCCATCACATAAGATTACAAGATACTACATTCACCAACTATACATAAGACCACAAGGTCTCAAAAGCACAACAACCAACAACTTCAAACAAACTACACACATAATCAACCTTATCACACAAGAATCAAAGATTCTGATCTACGTATACTTCTTCTTCTTCCTCTATTGCTATCAGTTGGGAATTCTCCTCAACTTCTCCTGAAACATGTTTAAATGAGGAGTGAGCAACAATGTTGCCCAGCGAGGGAGGTGATGCAACATACCGGGGCATGCAAAATGATATGCAGATACAAGAAATCATATATATATATATATATATATATATATATATATATATATAACATAAATAACAAGATCAAATAGCAAGTAGTTAACCACATTAAAAAGATACGGTTCCACTTTGTCTTCAATCACGAGCCACGAACCACGAACTTCACGCAATTGCCGGCAAACCCTTACTCCAACAAGTTGGGATACTCCGGATGTATCCCGATCCTACGACCCTTTCTCCTGAGGTAGGTCCATGCCCAGTAGGTGAACCACGCCTCTGGGGTAGTAGAGTATGCCTCAGCGAGAAGGGAATATGCACCATGGTAGTTGAGGGAGCACGGCAAGCCCGATGCCGCCCGTGTTTCTCTATGCTACCATGTCCGAAAAGGTTGCGCAACCCCAAGACAAGATCACGAGAATCAAGAATATCAAAATCACATAAGAGGGACGACAAAGTAGGCCGCCCTCACAATTAAACATAAATAACATGAGAAGACACAAGATAGCGAGTAAATAGTACATATAAACTATTTCAATTGCTAATCATACAATCTATAAACAATAAGATAAGTTAAGATGTACAAAAAAAATGAAGACTCTCTCACCTTTAGTAAGTCAAACCCGTAAGAGCATAGCTTAGGTTTACTCCAAACCTCTTTGAATCCACTCAAATGTGCAACCCCTAGTTATTCATATAAGTATAACACTTTCATTATCCATTGCAATTCTATTATCATGATTAGCTCTAATATACATATAGCCTAAATATACAACTTAACTCATAAGATAGCATGAATCACACATCCTTCAAGTTAAACACTTAATACACGCTATTACACTTAAATACTAAGCATTATTCAATTACTAAGCATGTTAAAAGAACTCTAATATGCATTATCCAAAGTGAAATCATGTACAAGATTATCTATTTTTTCTAAGATCGTTAAACATACACTAACTACTTTAGATTACAAGACATGTTAAAATGACACTCTTATTAACACTAAAACACCATAAGCAACAAATTCACATTCTTTAATCAAGTTACTATTCATTTTCTTATTCAATTCACTTATACACACAAACTCATTTTTCACATGTAATTAAGCTAGAAAGTTCACTCTACCACCTCATTAGTTAGCATAGAAGGCATTAGAAGCATCAAAATATTATTAAGTTAAGATTATAAGCAATAAATTTCAATTACTTTATTACAACAATCAATAATCATCTAACTAGATGAACTAACTTTATAGTTTACTTGATTAACAATCAAATGTAGCAACTATAGCAATTCAAATAACTAATTATGCAATAAGACTAACCATTTGACAAAAAGTCCAACATATCTCCTTCTAAATGCTCACAAAACAAGCTCTAAACTTCACACAAGATAATGAACCTCAAATCTAACTATACTACATCTCTAATGACACTTTATGGCACCATTTAAGCCCTTGAAATCTCACTTTAAAGTACAATTACCCCAAAAGTCTGAATTTACCTCTTTATGCATTACACAACAAGTACACTAATCGGAGCTCAACTAAGCGAAGCGAATACATTTCTAGCACCTCCTCACTTACTAGACACTAGCCCTAATGCCCGAATGTACCCGGATTCACTTTCAACCCGAAACCCCTTTGTCAATCATTGCTATTAAGCTCCAAACCGAAAGGCAAGGTTCAAGATTCTCAAATGAGTTATCCTATCTTTCAAACCACACCTTATGGCATGCCAAGGACCATCGAGTTCACCCGTTAAACCTCGTTTACCATTAAATCCCCGATTTCCTCTTTGTGCGTTTATACTACAAGTACCAATTCCGGAATCCAAACAAGCGAAACGAAGGCACTTTTAAGGCTTCAATACTTAATAAAGACTAGCTATAACTTCAAAACGTGCCCAGATTTGAGTAAACCCCGAAATCCCCAATTAAAGTAGCCTATTTTGATCAAAATTCTCAAATTTTTCACATGGCAAGTATAACAAATATTTTTCCCATGCTCAAGGACCTAATTAGAAACTACTAGAAGCATTGAATCAAATTAAATTGCTCAAATTTTCGGAACCCTAGAAATTACACTATTCATCATCTTCCTCAAGTGACACTTTGCTAAAAACTCAACACCTAGCTATAATATTGCATATGGATGTTCTCTAACATGTATACATACTATATAAAGCAAGAAACAAGCATGTTATAGCTCCATAATAGCAAAATCCGAAACTTAAAAAAAAATTGGCATAAACTTTAAACCATGAAAATTATGCAACTCTCTCACCAAAAACGTGCAAAGAAGCTAGGATAGGGCTTGGAGAAGCTTGGAACCACTTGGAGAAGATTTGACAAAGTTTGGAAGATCAAATTGAGCAAAATTTGCAAGAAAATCACTATTCTCGTAATGGCTTTTTTGGCTGATTTTTGGCCTTTTTTGGCTTATTTTAGTATTTTTTGTGTTTTTTTTTTGTTTTGTTTGGTATATATATATATAGGATAATTATATGGGTTGATGGGTTGGATATTGGGTTTGGGTTGTGGGTTAAAATGGATTTGAGTTTAAGTGTATTAGAATAAATGTAAGAAAACTTTTTTAAACCCCAAAATAATACATAGTTTTACTATTTATATAATATCAAGATATTTTTGTAAATCACTCGTCATATATGCAATGAATATAATTTTTGTGAACATAGGCTAATTATAAGTTAAGTAATAATAGAAAAATATGAAATCCGGGAAATAAGATAATAAAAATTTTTGTTCGGACTCTTATTATATTATATAAGTAATGGACTAAGGAAATAATGAGTTAGGTTAGTAAATGGGGTCTAATTAAACATATTTAAGGGTCTAATAAAAGTCTAAAGTCTAGCTAATTTACTAGAAGCCCAAATAAAAATTATACAAAAAGATACTATTCTTTCGTAACACTATTTATTCAAGACGAAAACTATTTTCTAAATGCATACTCCCAACATTAAATACACAAAATAATATTTTTCACATTCCTCCTACATGATATGTGACAGGAGAAAAATACAGTTTCAGAAAAATTAAACAGTAAATTTTCTTTATGAATAGTGTCCTATGCTAAAAATTGAATAAATGTACATTTAATGCTCAAATAAGACATTCAACAATTTAAAATGAATATGAAGAGGTTCTCGGTCGTCACAGATAGATTCGTTAAAAAAACATAAATGGAAAAATAAATATATAGCTATGGTGTATCGTGATATGGATAGTAGTGAGGGAATATGGGACAAAAAATAAATCTACTTGGTTTCAGACTTGGTACAACCCAGGGTCATCATTCCCTTTGGTTTTCCCAACCAAAAAATTATTCTGAGGGTCTACAAGAAGATCAAAAAATAAGAGATTGTATTAAGAATTATGTACAAAAAAATGAGAATATCCTCTGGGGTCGAGGGAATTGCACGTATAGAGATTCAAAAAAGAATCGATCTGATCCAGGTCATAGTCTTTATGGGATTTCCAAAGCTATTAATAGAAAGTCGACCACATCGAATAATTATAGACGAATTTACAAAAAGAATTTAATTGTGTGAACTGAAAACTTAATATTGCTATCACAAGAATTGCAAAACCTTATGAAAACCCTAATATTCTTGCAGAATTTATAGCCGGACAATTAAAGAATAGAGTTTCATTTAGAAAAGCAATGAAAAAAGCTATTGAATTAACTGAACAAGCAAATATAAAAGGAATTCAAGTACAAATTGCAGGGCGTATTGACGAAAAAGAAATTGCACGTGTCAAATGGATCAGAGAAGGTAGGGTTCCCCTACAAACCATTCGAGTTAAAATTGATTATTGTTCCTATATAGTTCGAACTATCTATAGGGTATTAGGTATCAAAATTTGGATATTTATAGACGAGGAATAAGAAAATAAACTTTTACTTATCTTTTCCTTCTATCTAGTGATAGAAGAAAAAAAGAGAAACTCGTCCATTTCTTAATTCTATAGGGTTGAATAAAAATTCGATTAACCAATTGATATAATTGCTATGCTTAGTGTGTGACTCGTTGGTTTTTTTTAGGCTTAGGATGAAAATCAGCCCCACAGTATGAACTAATAACTATTAAACTAATAACCAACTCATCACTTCGCATTATCTGGATCTAAAGAACCAGTCAAGATATGATATATCGATCATATCTTTGTAGCAACTGAAATTTTTTTGCATAAACAAAAAAATTAATCTGATTCTAAATTAAATTGTAAATAAAAATAGAGAAAAAAAAGTGTGGATAAATGGAAGTATAAGAGAAAGAGAGAAAAATAATATCAATGATCTATAATTCCAATATGTAAGGTCTCTGAAGCATCTCATAAAAGGCAGTGTAATAAAGCATCACTACTGATTCATCCATAACATAATTGAATTAATCTTCTTATAGATCAAAAACCAACAAGAGCTTCGAGCCAATAAAGACTGAGAAAATTGACTCAAGAACAAATTGAATTTCATCATTAGCTCCATTGTACAATTTAGACCTAAGCATTAAATAAGAAGCGATGGGAACGATGGAACCTGTGAATGCAAAAGATTTGATTGAAAAATGAATCTTAATGATTCACTGGTCGGGATGTAGGAACGAACCGGAAATCAATTCATCTATTCTGAGAAGTCACAAGCTAACCCTACAACTGAAATAGAGATTGAAAGAGTAAATATTCGCCTACGAAAACTTTTTTTTTTTGAATTGCTAAATTTTGGGCAATATGATAGGTGCAAAACAAAATAAAGATTTGTTAGAATGTTATAAAAAACAATATTATTTCTAAAATAGAGAAATAAAATGTTTAGTTATCTATTCAAATAAGATATACAAATTACTAATAGATTAGATTCGATGAAATCTCAAAGAATCGACTGATTGAGTGTATTACTCAATAAAATAAATACGTGTATATCTTAATTAAGATTATATCTTAATTCAAATTAAATATTTTTGAATCCTTTTATCTTTTATTTCTTCATGAGGAGTTGGATGAGAAGAAACTCTCACGTCCGATTCTGTAGTAAAGATGGAATTCAGAAACAACCATCAACTATAACCTCAAAAGAACCAGATTTCGTAAACAACATAGATGAAGAATGAAAGGAATATCTTATCGAGGTAATCATATTTGTTTCGGTAAATATGCTCTTCAGGCACTTGAACCCGCTAGGATCACATCTAAGCAAAGAGAAGCAGGTCGACGAGCAATGACACGAAATGCACGTCGTGGTGGAAAAATATGGGTACGTATTTTTCCAGACAAACCAGTTACACTAAGACCCACAGAAACCCGTATGGGTTCGGGGAAAGGATCTCCTGAATATTGGGTAGTTGTTGTTAAACCAAGTCGAATACTTTATGAAATGAGTGGAATAACAAAAAATATAGCTAGAAGGGCTATTTCAATAGCAGCATCCAAAATGCCTATACGAACTCAATTCATTATTTCGGGATAAAAATGTAGAACCAACAAAAATGGGTCTTGGGGATGACAAAAAATAGCAGGTTTCTTTTTTGGACAAACAATATTTCTTTTTTTTCTTCGTCCTTTGCATTGAAAGAAGAGATTCAAAAATGATATGATTCAACCTCAAACCCGTTTAAATGTAGCGGATAACAGCAGGGCTCGAGAATTAATGTGTATTCGAATCATAGGAGCTAGCAATCGTCAATATGCTCATATTGGTGACGTTATTGTTGCTGTGATCAAAGAAGTAGTACCAAATATGCCCCTAGAAAGATCAGAAGTAGTGAGCTGTAATTGTGCGTACCTGTAAAGAACTCAAACGTGACAACGGTATGATAATACTATATGACGACAATGCTACAGTTGTTATTGATCAAGAAAGAAATCCAAAAGGAACTCGAATTATTGGTGCAATCGCTCGGGAATTGAGACAATTAAATTTTACTAAAATAGTTTCATTGGCTCCCGAGTTATTATATAATGAGATCGTGATGTGTTTCTAGTGGGGTATTTGAAAGTAATAGATTCATTAGTAGATTGTGTCTTACGCATATACCTTTAATAATTCATATTCATAAACAAATAAGAAACAAAAAAAAATGTTGATTATATCAAATTTGGGAGCATCAATAATTTTAGTTCATCATGAGTAGGGACACTATTGCTAAGATAATAACCTTTATATGAAATGCTGATATGGATAGAAAAAGAGTGGTTCGAATAGCATCCACTAATATTACCGAAAGTATTGTTAAAATACTTTGACAAGAAAGGTTTATTGAAAACGTGAGAAAACATCAAGAAAACAACAAATCTTTTTTTGGTTTTAACCCTGCAACATAGAAGGAATAGGAAAAGACCCTATAGAAATATTTTAAATTTAAAACGGATCAGTCGACCTGGTCTACGAATCTATTCTAACTATCAACGAATTCCTAGAATTTTAGGTGGGACGGGGAATTGTAATTCTTTCTACTTCTCGAGGTATAATGACAGACCGAGAGGCTCAAGAACAAAGAATCGGCGGAGAAATCATGTGTTATATATGGTAATCCTTTTAATTTCCAACTTGGATCTGAAACTTCCTATTTGTGAAAAAAAGAAGAAAAGGGGCGAGTTGTCTAATATTGTTCCTCCTCGATTAGTTGATACTTCAAGGGGGCTTTACCTGGAATGAAAGAACAAAAATGGATTCATGAAGGTTTAATTACTAAATCGCTTCCCAACGGTATGTTCCAGGTTCGTTTAGATAATAAAGATTTGATTCTAGGTTATGTTTCAGGAAAGATCCGACGTAGTTTTATACGGATACTTCCAGGTGATAGAGTCAAAATTGAAGTAAGTCGTTATGATTCCACCAGAGGACGTATAATATATCGACTCCGCAACAAGGATTCGAAAGATTAGGTAGTTTTTGCCACTTCAACATTCCTTTCATGGGAATACAATTCGAGGTGCAAAATTTCAAGAAACTCATTTTCTTCCAAGAAGTAGATTCAGAATTAAGGTAAGGATAACAAATATGAAAATAAGAGCTTCTATTCGTAAAATTTGTGAAAAATGTCGACTAATCCGTAGGCAGAGACGAATTATAGTAATTTGTTCCAACCCGAGACATAAACAAAGACAAGGATAATCAGACTCTCTAAAGGAACCGATGTACAAATAAGGAATCTGTTTTGACATGTAATGGATATATCCATATACCAAAGGGGTTTATTCATGTTCAAGCAAGTTTCAATAATACCATTGTCACTATTACAGATGTACGGGGTCGGGTGGTTTCTTGGGCCTCTGCCGGTACTTATGGATTCAAAGGTACTAGAAAGGGGACACCATTTGCTGCTCAAACTACAGCAAGAAATTCTATTTGTACAGTAGTAAATCAAGGTATGCAACGAGCAGAAGTCATGATAAAATGTCCCGGTCTCGGAAGAGACGTAGCATTACGAGATATTCGTAGAAGTGGTATACTATTAACTTTCGTACGGGATGTAACCCCCATGCCACACAATGGCTGTAGACCTCCGAAAAAAAAAGAAGATGTGTGTAAAAATGAATATTGAAGAAATTTCAAGAAAAACAAGAGAAATAAACGATTCAATGATCTAATCAAATAATATTACTATGGTTCAAGAGAGAGTAATAGTATCTACTCGGATACTACAGTGGAAGTGTGTTGAATCAAGAACAGATAGTAAATGTCGTTATTATGGATGCTTTATTCTATCTCCACTTATGAAAGGTCAAGCCGATACAATAGGCATTGCGATGCGAAGAGCTTTGCTTGGAGAAATAGAAGGAACATCTATCACACGTGTAAAATCTGAATCTGAGAAAGTCCCACATGAATATTCTACCATATCGGGTATTCAAGAATCAGTACATGAAATTTTAATGAATTTGAAAGAAATTGTATTGAGAAGTAATCTATATGGAACTTGTGACGCGTCTATTTGTGTTAGGGGTCCTGGATATGTAACTGCTCAAGACATCATCTTACCGCCTTATGTGGAAATCGTTGATAATACACAACATACACAACATCTTACCACCTTATGTCGCTTGACGGAACCAATTGATTTGTGTATTGGATTACAAATCGAAAGAAATCGAGGATATCTTATAAAAACGCCACATAACTTTCAAGATGGAAGTTATCCTATAGATGTTGTATTCATGCATGTTCGAAATGCGAATCATAGTATTCATTCTTATGAGAATGGAAATGAAAAACAAGAGATACTTTTTCTCGAAATATGGACAAATGGAAGTTTAACTCCGAAAGAAGCACTTCATGAAGCCTCTCGGAATTTGATTGATTTATTTATTCCTTTTTTACATATGGAAGAAGAAAACGTACATTTAGAGGACAATCAACACACGGTTCCTTTATCCCCTTTTATCTTTCATGATAAATTGGCCAAACTCAGAAAAAAGAAAAAAAAATAGCATTGAAATCGATTTTTATTGACCAATCAAAATTGCCTCCAAGGATCTATAATTGTCTTAAAAGGTCCAATATATATACATTATTGGACCTTTTGAATAACAGTCAAGAAGATCTTATGAAAATTGATCATTTTCGCATAGAAGATGTAAAACAGATATTGGGCATTCTAGAAAAACATTTCGCAATTGATTTATCAAAAAGTAAGTTTTAAATCTATTGGATTTCTTTTGTCTTTTTTTTTTAGATAAAAATAAAATAGGTTTTGAATCTTAAGCACTATTTATATATTCGAAATAAATTTAGAATTTAGTTATTAATTCAATTTAATTGAATAGATGTATCTAGGGAGAATTCACTTTGAAGCGACTATTCCCTAGATACACACGTCGTGTTATTTCACAATTGAATCAATTTAGAAAAGATCTAAAGTTAGGGATTTGTCAATAGGTAATGTTGCACCAATCCCTAACAAAAGGGAAACTGCGGTACCGATCAAAAAAACGGTTGTCACTACTGGACGCCAAAATGGATTTTGGAATTTATTAACATTCTCTAAAAAAGGTACTATTAATAATCCCACGGGTACTAAAACCATTAAAAGAACACCCAATAATTTATTGGGCACTGTACGAAGTATTTGAAATACGAGAAAGAAATACCATTCAGTTAATATTTCCAAGGGGGTTACAAATGGATCTGCCGGTTCACCAATCATTGATGGTTCTAGAACTGCTAAGCCTACGTTACATGCAATAGTACCTAAAATTACTACTAGAAAAATATATAAAAGATCATTGGGCCATGCGGGCTCTCTGTAATAATTATGACCCATCCCTTTAGCTAATTTAGCTCTTAATACAGGATCATTCAAGTCTGGTTTTTTTGTTATTGGGATAGGTGAATTCTTATAGATCCATCCCCCAAAGAAACCGGACATGATAATTTTTCATCATCCGGCTCGAGCAAGAAGCAAAAGAACCAAATAAATCCATATAAAATATATATGTTACCTATATTCACACATATATGAATGGTTCAATGTAAGAAAAATTTTACTGAATTCTTTTTTTTTTCTAGAGTTGCAACTACTCATTTGCAAAGAATTCAGTTCTTACAAGTAAATACTCAATATCCAAGTAGGCTTACAAAGTTGATCATGATAATATCAAGTGCTTTCTGGGTCGTCTCAGACCTTACGATTGGTATTTATCCCCCCAAAAAGATTGGGAAATACACACAAAGGATTTACTTGTTACTAATATAGTCTAGCCTCTGTTTTTCTTTAGATCCCTTGTTTCACTCCGATAGTATTATCGATCGTGTCAATGCAGAGGAAATGAATGCATTTACATACTATTTCACATGATTCGGATTTGATCATAGAAAAGGTTCTCTTCAAATGAACCAGCCTATTCTCTGTATAGGGCTTACGCGGTTGGAACAAAGACACATTTAGTTGTGAATTTCAATGTGGTAGGAATCTATCTACATAGACCAATCAATAGTTCAAGTCACACACTCCCATAATCCATTTTCTCTTCGGAGAATTCCCTTCAACTCCCTAATATTATTTATTTGACATGAATAGTTGAAGGGAAATATCCAAATACATGTCTTATCTTTTTATTTTCAATAATCCATATTTTAGCAATGAAATATTATTATTCTTCCTGTGACACCCGAGATTTTAGCCGTACATTCATTTACTGTTGCATCCATTGTTTGCGCATTTCCTTTTGTGGTTTATTAACTGTATTCTTTAGCTACTATTCATCCCATTTTCAAACTACATTCTATTAGTGAATTAGCATTTTTATTAAATCACATTAATTGTTAGAGGAGTGGGAAAAATGTGCAATTGAGCTAGAGACGATAGGAGAGCTCGTTTAGAAAATATTTTTAGTAGTTAAGTGAATAGTGTTACGTAACAAACTTAGAGATTTAAATAACTAACATTACTTTTCACCTTAGGCTCGTTTTTAAGTTAATAACGTGCATTCTAGTGACCTTTAAATACCCAAACTTGACCCCACCTCAACTTAACATTATATAATTCACCTCAGCTCATTAAAACACACAAAAAAAGAAGAAGAACAAATGTGCAGGAATTACTGTAGCAGGGCCGAAAATACCAAAGGAGAAGGAAAAAGGTGATTTTGCTCTTCAAATCTTCAAACCAAGCCAAGCCAAGCCTAGAGCAAGTAGTTTAGGGTGTGTGCAAGCTTCCGAGGTACTCCTACGTGCATTGGTGAGGGATTTCATGGCTTATTTTTGTATTTTAAAATAGTTGCTATTTTCTTGATTTGTTGAAAATGTGACCAAATGCTAATGTATTGATTATCTATGCTATTATACCTTGTATATGAGTGCTAAAGAACATATTTGAGCCATTGTTTCGCTTTTTAAACGGTTAGAATCGTTGGTTTGATTTATGAGGTGAATAGTGACATTTTATCTAGGGTTTTGTGTAATTGCACGTATTAGCTTGATTCAACACTCATAATAAATGCTTTAGGTGCTAATGAAGATAGTCTAATAGCCCTGTACACTTGAATTGCTCTAAAATCGCATAAAACGTGAAATAGTCGACTTTAACAAAGGGGTTTCAGGGTTAATGCGAATCCGGGTGGATTCGGGCTTCACTTTTAGTATTCTTAGGCTACCTAGGTGCTATAGAAGCTTTGCTAGCCCCTATTTGAAGCCCGAATGAGACATGTATAGTTAAAAGCTAGAAGACGAAATTTGGGGCTTTCGGGGTTATTGCGGGCGTTTGAATGTGTTAGAGGGTTGAAAGGGTTCCTTGAGGGTTATTTAGGAGGTTGGTAGAGTTTCCCTTTGATTTGGAATCATTAACTTTGGTTTGGAAGAGAAATAGCTTGAATAACAAAGGGGTTTAGGTGTAATTTTGGTTGTCTCGCGCTTCTAAGACCTTGGCATGACTTCTTGAATGTTTAAATGTGGTTTCAAGTTGGTTTGGAACTTTTGATGTAATTCTAATTATATCTTGTATATGCCCCTTTGTAAAACTGCTTATTGCTTGTATAAACTGCTTCTATTCTAACTGCATTGAGGTCAACCTACTTTGTTGATCCTCATACGTGTTATTGCTTATCTTATTGATATTAAC